>BJCN01337995.1:4817-16273 GCA_018326445.1 Flaveria brownii
ATTGAAGAGTGGCACAAAGCTAAATCACTTAAGTTATTTCTATTTATACGAGTTACAATATCCAAGGCTAGCCTAATCATGGCACGTATTTTTGGTTCTAAGCTAAATTATAACAAGAGAAAAAGATCAGACATTTTGAGCGTGACGAAGACAAAATATAGCTCATGTAGTATCCACTATTGAAAGAATTTATTTTTAGTGGTCCTAATACACCCACTTGAACTATCCATCTATGACATAAATTCCTTAATAACTAGACCGAGAAAATCGTTGAAACATTACATATCCATATCCAAGAATCCCCTTGATTTGAAATCTACAATTTCCTTGAAAAAGAAAGCCAACTCCATAGACTCTCTGCCCCTTAACCTTCCTATCTTATACAGGCTTAAAAGGCTACTGAACAAAATTATTGTAACCAAAATTTTTATGCACTTAAGGCGAAACTAAGCAATTTTTATAAGACTTTATAGTGTAGGCATGAATTCTTGCTTTTTAAAGGCTGAAGTTGCGCACCACTTTTATTTTTTAAAGTTCTATTGCCCACACTAATTAACTTGTAAAACAAACATGGCAAAGAAATATCCATATCTATTGCCCTAGGATTATTCCCATCTAATCATACTTAATTTAGTGGACTTCTCATTTCATCTATAACCAATGCACCTACTAATATGATTTGATGATATTTAAGGTATGACATTTCATGTGAGCTAGTCTATCTATTGTGGACATAACATAATGATGTGATATTCACGTAAGATGTCATAAACAATCATACTCATATCCTTGGTGAGAGTTTCCCTATCATCATAAACTACATAGAACGGAAGTGGCATCGCTATCATCATAAACTACATAGAACGGAAGTGGCATCGCTATCATATGTAACACATGGTCTCTCATATCACATAATATTGTTTGTTTTGCCTAGCATGAACACATGAGTTCGTTTTTGGTCTCATGTGTGGAAACTCCCTAGGAGATTATCCATCATGAGATTGATCTCATCTAAACTACAGGCTTAATTATGTAGTCCTTTTTACATCCACAACCAATACGCCTACAACACATTGGTAATAATCAAGGTGTGATGTGCTTTATGACCTACTATCTCTCGTATGGCTAATAAAAAATCATGAGATTCACATAAAGTTCAACTATTAGATTGGGATAAAAATATGATTGTTATAAAATGATGTATGTGGTATTATGGTTATGATAAATATGCCTACATCACATTGAGAGCTCTAATTGAATTCCATTATATGTGCAATATAGGAGATTAGTAGGTAATTGCATTGTTTCTAATAGAAAAACCCGAACTCCATTTTATTTATTGTCGCACTAATTAAACTCCTTTAATATGCGTGGAATATTGTAATATGTGTGCAACTCCAACATATATAACTCCATTCTTGATGCATGTGTTGTACTTGCTCTAGTTAAACTCGTTGTTTTGAACACCGGACTGGACTGGTTGGACCGGTAACCGGACTTCAGTCAGGTCCGATTCGGTGCTTAAAACCATTTTGATGTTGAACCGGTTCAGTGTGGAAAATTCCTAGGAGGTTTCAATCATCTGGTTCTAATTTGAACTGATTTGATTTACATGACAAGCTCCATTCATTTCATTAAATTTGAATCTAATGTTCATGGTAAATTGAGTTTAAAATTGGTGCAAGAATTCAACTAATCGATTAATGATACTATTGCACATATATCATACCACGTATATACGACTATCGGAATACTACATATATGTAGTATCGAATAACTTAGACAAGTTACTTTTTAAATATAAAAATATTACACTCAACATTAAAGATAACTAATATTGATTGAAAGTGCATTTTCTTAATAAATAATACGATTGAAATAAATATCTAATATTTAATAGTAAAAAGAGGGGTTTTCTAGTTTCTCATGAAGAGAGAGATTTCTTTTAGTCCCCATCCCCTCCCACCCCACCCCTCGGTATATAATTACCCCCACACAATACCAAAAGTTCATTAGAGAACCCTATAAGATGGGATCTGGGAGGAACTAGCTCAAACAAACTTTGGCTGAAGTCATTCTAGCGTGTTGGAACCGATTCGTTAAACCTTCTTTAAGGTTTAGCTTGTAGGATTTAGTTTAAGATTTTATTTTAGAGTTTAGGGTTTCTAATTTAGTGTAAGATCGGCCTATTCTAACTCGGTTGTCATTTTTTACACCTTTTCATTTGTCGGATCGAGCCAAGTCTTGGTTGTTGTCATCTCCACCATGATCAATTACAACTTGGTGTAAAAATTAAAAAAAACTTATGTCAAATTACTTTCCACCATCCAAAACTGTCAAACTCAGGAACAATATCACCTTGTTCACCTAAGAAGAAGGTGAATCAATTCATGATGCATGGGAACAATACAATTATCTTCTAAGAAAATATCCACATCATAATCTTGAGCTCTAGTTACTACTTTAAACATTCTATAACGATCTACTTCCTCATATGGAATTGATCGGGCTTCCTAGTCATAGTAGTGATTTTGGCATCGACTAAAGAAATGCAAGAATACATCTTCAAGAAGGCCAACCTATTCACGATAACTTTATATGTTTTTAATGTACTTAAACATGTTAATGTCACCGCCGCAATCCCGTAAGAAAGTTTGCTAAGGTGCCCTTAAGTACTTAACCACGTGAATGACACTGTATATTTTTATGACAGCGTTACAACGCGCGCGGGTAATAAACAGTTTTACTTATAAGATGTTTAATTTCAAATTTGTGGTATATAGTATTCTACTAATTCATTAGTTCTTTTTATCTTTGATTTTTCTTATTTTTTATACTCCTTAAATTATTTTTTTGGTTCAAATTCTTTTTTTCCCGTTTTAACAATGTAATCTTTTTAAGAGCTCTTTTTTATCATATAAAGTTTCAAATGCTATGAACGTTTCTATCTTTGCCACGTGTGTTATTTTATCGTATTTTTAGCATAAATTTTTCAACGATGTTTCATTTGTGATAAAATGTTTTGAATATTACCAACGCTCCCAACTCAACCGCATATATGAATAACATAAATACTTTCATTTTCTCTTACACATTAACACGCCGGGACTAACAAATCACAATACTGTTTTATAACAACTTTTAAACTACTTTTTTATAATTTTTAAGGAAATTTTTCAAGTATCCGCGTGATATTGGTCGAAAATTTTTATACCTATACGTTAATGAGACGTGTGATTTTGTAATTCTATGTATACTATGCTTATACGCGTGTGTCATATGTAGTCGGAAAACAATACATAACATAAACAACAAGTTACATGACTAATAAAAAAATATAATCGGATTTGATTGTTTATTATTTGTTAGAGGAGGAAAAAAAACCTTTTGGCGGATGTTCCATAAAAGAAAAAAACTAGAATCGGATTCTTGTGTTAGAAAAAATATATATAATTTATTTATATGTATAAATATATCTATTAGTAATTTAATTATTTATAAAATCTATTGTATCTAATAAAATAAAGTTTCTTTTGTCATTTTTCATTCTCTAAACTCATCTTTTTGCTACATGTTATTCTTCTAAACATATTCATATCAATTTTCCCTCCAAAAGTGTATTATAGTAATTTAAAAACTCAAACTAATTTATCTCTCCTATTAAAATCAATTTTATCAATTGTTACATTTCTCTCTTATTTAGATTTTTGAGTAAATTACTATTTTGGCCCCTTGAGTTATGGCCATTTAACCCTATTACTCCAAAATAAATCTTTTGACATATCATCCCTGATTTTGTATTTTATAACAGTTTTGGCCCTTAACCACTAATTATGTTAGTCTTGTCAGTTAATTGCAAGTGTATTTTGGTCTTTCTTACTCCAGGGGCTGTTTTGAAAGTTAAAAAGTTTTTTTAACCTTGAAGGGCTATTTATGTAATTATTTAAATTAACAAAAACCAACTCCAAGTTAAATAAGTTTTTAATTATATATTTAAAAAATATACAATTAAAAATGTGTTTTTTATAAAAATATAGAACTTTTTAAATCTTTTTTATATGCGTCTTCTCAAGAATCATTAGTTTTTCAAACAAAAAAAGTTTATAAATCTTTCAACCATTTTAATGTATTTTGTTTCATTGTACAATACAACATAGAAAATTTATTATTATTTTGGTTTTCTATCGTTTTTTATAAACTTATTTTTCAAAATCATCTATTAGAAATCTTTCATTAAATTATACAATACAAGTTATAATATTTTTAAAACTTTGATCCTTTTAAAACCTTTCATTGAGTTATACAATTTTTCTTAACTTCGTTCTTCTTTAGAATCATTCATTTCTTAACTTCTTTTATTAAAATTTTGGTTAGATTGCCTTTTAACTAGTGATTATGACATGTCATAGCTCACATCCTATTATATTACAAAAAGCATAAAAGTACATAAAGTAGAAAGTTACAGACTCAAGACCTCAATCAACAGTTGCAAAAGTATGAACATTTTCATCAACTCATGCAAGTTGGTGAATCTTTAGAGTTGCAGCGGAAAGCGGGTCAGATTTATGCAAAAGTACATCCGAGAAAAGCATGTTCTTCTCTGTCTTCAGAAGAAATCAGTCCTCACTTCATTTGGCTTCAGAAGACTTTGTCTTTGAAGCTACAAAAGACTTCATCTTTGACTTTAGAAGATTTGGTATTTGACTTTGAAAGACTTTATACTTAGAATAATTCTTGTGTAGAGTATAAAGCTTCTAAAGCAACTTTGACTTCGGAAGATTTTATACTTAAAATAATTCTCAAGTAAAGTATAAAACTTCTGAAGCAACTTCTACTTGGTACTAAGTGCATGCATGCAGGAAACCTTTGGTTGCTTTGTTACATCAGCCTTTATATATCTTACAAACTCCCCCTAGGCTGATGCTACCAAAACAGAGAATGTTGTTCATTAGTTGACAGTCCTCATTAGGATCAAGACCATTCCCTTCTTTATTATCTGGTCAGGATCCTTCAGATTCTAGTAGTATCTTCTCATGTCATAGAGATCATGCAAAGGTACATCAAGCATGTCTTACCAGAAGTAGACATCTTGACCATCTTGATCTTTGATGACATACCATCTGTCTGGATTAGTAGCAAAGGTCCAAGATAAGATAGGTCTTCCAGCTGCAAGAGGTTGTGCTTGAGTAGGAGTTGGTTGAGCAGCTTCTTATTGCACTTCCTCAGGATGTTCTGACTCATCCTGAGGTCTGGAAGTGGATGCCTTAGCCTTCTTCGATACTTTCTTCATGGCCATCCTTTTCTTCCTCTTTGGAGTGTTTAACTGAGAGGGCTGGTCTTGAGTACCAGGTTGTTCTGTTGTGCCTCTCTCAGTTGGGTCCTCTTTCCTCACGGGTTTAGAAGGAGAAGGAGTAGAACCATATTATAAAATAGAATATGAGGTTGGCTGAGATGCAGCTGAAGGTCCAGGTTGTGTTTTATGTGTTGGTTCAACCTTAACCTCAACCTCGGAGGCGCTTGACTTGGTGGAGAATGCAAGTCCACAAGCTCTCCCTTTTTAATCTTCTGGTTGATCACTCTAATATGCTCATCCATAGTGGATAGAGACATTGGACCAAGACTCATTTCGAAGAATCCATACAACTTCAAGAAGCTCATCATCCTCTGTCTGTCAGCAGACTTCTTTTGAAGTTTTTAGATGATGGCATTTGACTTTGCAGCTTCTTCCTTCAATTTTCGCTTAGCAACCTTTTTTTCATTGATTAACTGTTGTTTCAGCTACTTAAGATATTAAAATTTAACATGTTCATATGAGAGGGAAAGAAACGTAGATGGCTGATAGAGGCATGTGGCACTCAGGTAGTTGATCATGTTTTGTCTGTCAGCCTCCTTATCTACCTGAGGTTGTTCAGTTGCCACAACCTCTCTCTCAGGGCTTTCATGAACTGGGGAGAGAGTAGGAGCATGTTTGTGAAGCCTCTTTTATTTTTTTCTTCTTTCACTCTGAAGAGCAATTCTGCATCCTCTGCCTCCTTCTTCTCCTTTATCAGCTTTAAGTCTGCCGGTTCATTTAGCTCTTCTAATGAAAGAGAGATGAGTTTATCAATGTTGTAGTTCGTGGTTTCTAAATAGTTTATCTGGCAGCCCTCAACTCATCATCTTGAGTGTTTGACCAGGAGCTGTCCTAATTGTTGCTTCCATGAAGCCTAAAGAACCAGATGAACTCTCTCCACTTAACTTTCTCTTCCTCTCTCTTTCCTCCTCAATCTTCTCAGAGGTTATTTTCCTCTTCCCTTTATCACTCACAGGCCTTGGTGACTCAGGGTGAAGAGAGCTTTGGCCTTCCTTACTTGGTTCATCAGTCAAGCTATGACAAGAGAGAGGTTATGAAACACCTTCACCAATTGGTACCATACTGAGGGTAAAGGATGTTAAAGTAGTTTTTCTGCGACAGTGCTCACAGGTTCTGTCACTGGGCCTTCAGTCAAGGTTTTCCCTTCAAAGCTAATCTTGTGTTCCACCTCAATATCCAATTGACCAATGATATTGCCTGTTTGCATTTGCCTTCTTCTATACCTTAACTCTTGAACAATCTTGTCTTAAATTCTCTCAGCCAATATGTCAGCTTGCCTATGTTAAGTTTGGTTGACAAGTGACATATTGACTAAAAAGAGACTGTCATAGAAGTTTAAGGTCTGAAAGTTGAAGATCTCTTGCTGTCCTTGAAATCTATGTAGTACTAGGGCTCTTCTATCAGCATCATACCTCCACTCATGTATTTCATTTGCAGCTTCATAGGATGGGGATGACATTGCCTTTGGCATATCCTCCTCAAATAGACTTTGTATAAGAGAGTCTATTTCATATGAATTTGAGGAGGTTGCTGAGTGTGGACAATTGCAAGTGAGGGTGGTGAATCCTCAATATCCATACTCTAAGAAGGACTCCCAGGTTCTGTGATTGTAACAACTTTCTCCCCCTTTTTGGTAGCATCACCCACTTGCATAGGTGAGTTGTAGGTTAAGTCTATCACATCCTCAGGTTCTTGAATTCCTAGTTGAGTCCTCCTAAAAGGTCTCATAGCTAGTTGTTCCTTAGGTTGAATTTGAATATCTTAAGCAGCTGGAACAACAGTTCATCAATTAACAAAAGACTGCTAAGAGAAAATTAAGGGACGAAGCTGCAAAGTCAAGAGCAATCATCCAAAAGAGTCAAAAGAAGTTTGCTGACACGCAAAGGATGATGAGCTTCTTGAAGCTGTATGGATTCTCCGGAAGGAGCCTTGGTTCAATGTCTATATCAACTATGGATGAGCAGATTAGAGTGATCAAGTAGAAGATTAAAAAGGGAAAGCTTGTGGCCTTGCATTCTCTATCAAGCCAAGATCCTTCTGATGTTAAGGTTAAAGTTGAACCAACACAGACAACACAACCTGGACATTCAGCTACATCTCAGCCAACCTCATCTTCTATTCCATAGCAGGGTTCTACTCCTTCTCCTTCTAAGCCTGTGAGAAAAGAGAACCCAATTGAGAGAGGCATAACAAAACAACATAGTACTCAAGACCAGCCCTCTCAGTTAAACACTTCAAATAAGAATAAAGGATGATCATGAAGTGCTAAGAATAAAAATGCATCCACTTCGACCTTAGGATAAGTCAAAGTATTCTGAGGAAGCACCCTGAGGAAGTGCAACAAGAGGCTGATTAACAAATTCCTACGCAGGCACAACCTCTTGCAGCTGTAAGACCCATATTGTCTTGGACCTTTGCTATTAATCTAGATAGATGGTATGTTATTAGATATTAAGATGGTCAAGATGTCTACTTTTGGTAATACATGCTTGATCTACTTCTGCATGATCTCCATGACATGAGAAGGTACTATGAGAGTATGAAGGATCCTGACCAAATGATAAAGAAGGAAATGGTCTTGACCCTAATGAGGACCGTCAACTGATTAACAACCTTTTATGTTTTAGTAGCATCAGCCTAGGGGGAGTTTGTAAGATTTTATATAAAGGCTGATGCAACCAAAGACTTCATGTATGCATGTACTCAGTACCAAGTAGAAGTTGCTCCGAAAGTTTTACACTTTGCACAAGAATTGTTTTAAGTATAAAATCTTTGAAGTCAAAGTTGCTATGGAAGCTTTATACTCTGCCCAAGAATTATTCTAAGTATAAAATCTTCCGAATCTAAAAATCAAATATTCCGAAGACAAAAATGAAGTATTTCGTAGCTTCAAAGACAAAGTATTCTGAAGTCAAATGAAATGAAGACTGATTTCTTTTGAAGACAGAGAAGAGCATACTTTTCTCGAATGTACTTTTGCATAAAGCTAACTCACTTTCCGCTGCAACTCTGAAAACTCACCAACTTGCACGTGTTGGTAAAAATATCCATGCTTTTGTAATCGTACATTAAGGTCTTGAGTCTGTAGCTTTCTGCTTTATGTACTTTTACCCTTTTTGAAATATAATAGGATGTGAGCTATGGTATTTCATAATCACTAGTCAAAAGGCAATCTGCCTTTTGACTCTACATTGATTTTGTTGTCTTTCAATGTTCTAACTGGTTTTCCAAGTATAACCGGTTGTAGGATGTAGTATAAAGTATCTCAGGGAATTGTATTTTATTTAACATATGCATTGTAACTCTTGTAAAAAAACTTGATATTAATATACATCATTCTTGAAAACCATATATATTTTTCAAAAATAATATATATATTTTTAAAAATAATATATATAATTTTCAAAAATGATATATATAATTTTCAAAAACAATATATATACTTTTCAAAAATGATGTATATTAATCTCAAGTTATTTACAAGAGTTACAATGTATAGTTAAATAAAATACAAGACCATAAGATACTTTATACTACACTCTACAACCGGCTATACTTGAAAAGTCAGTTGGAATATTGAAAGACAACAAAATCAATATAGAGTAAAAAGGCAGATTGCTTTTTGACTAGTGACTATGACATGTCATAGATCACATCCTAATATATTACAAAAATGATAAAATTACATAAAGTAGAAAATTACAGACACAAGACCTCAATGTACAGTTGCAAAAGTATGAACCTTTTCACCAACTTATGCAAGTTGGTGAGTATTCAGAGTTGTAGCGGAAAGTGAGTCAGCTTTATGCAAAAGTACATCCGAGAAAAGCATGTTCTTCTCTGTCTTTAAAAGAAATCAGTCTTCACTTCACTTGGCTTCAGAAAAATTTGTCTTTGAAGCTACGGAAGACTTCATCTTTGGCTTCGGAAGATTTGGTATTTGGCTTCGAAAGATTTTATACTTAGAATAATTTTTGTGCAGAGTATAAAGCTTTCGGAGCAACTTTGGCTTCAAAAAATTTTACACTTAGAACAATTCTTGTGCAAAGTATAAAACTTGCGGATCAACTTCTACTTGGTACTGAGTGCATGCATGAAGGAAGCCTTTGGTTGCTTTAGTTGCACCAGCCTTGGTTGTTCTTGTTTCCATTGGCACATCTGGGTATCCTCCATGTGTTGAAATCTAAGTCCAATCTTGATTCCGAGTGGTGTTCAAGTCAAAATTTTGATTCTGATTGGAGTTCAAAATTTTTAAACTATGCATTATTCTTTTGTGGTGGATGTCTGCAAAAAAAGCTCTATTTTTTCTGTTGTATCCAGCTACAACAAAGTCTTGGTCTTCTTATTTCTTGAAATTTTCTTTTCTCAAGTTCTTGATTCCTTATCATCATTGATTACTACTTGATAGAGTTTGCAAGTTGGTTGAGGAGTTCCATTCTCTATGCTACTTCATATTTGTCCAATCCACTTGCAATGATGTAAGGGCAATGGTACTACTATATATGTGTTTGTAGAAAGGAATGAGAATTAGAACTTAAATTAGAAGTCAATATCAATCAGATGGTAATAATGCCTTAACTTCCTCTAAGTTAGGTTGTTATGTTAGTTACCTTTCTTTATGTTACATTGTCAGCTTCAAACACTGATAACTTAGTGCTTTTAAGGGATTGTAACAGGTGAAAGTGGGAGACAATATGGTAATCCAAAGTGGAGATGTCAATTTTTACATGTCCATATTGTTGTTTGATAAACTCAACATCCCCAATCTAATTATGTTCTTAAATTATTATATATTTTGGTTAAAAGGTAAAATAGTTAATTTAGAAAAAATTGAAATGTCTATTAAATTTTCATTAATTTGTGATATGTTTCTAACAACAATAATCATTAGTGTAACTTTTCATAGTTATGGATCATTTATGTAATTGACTCAACTATAAGGAACTTTTCATTCATAAAAGAATGTAATACTATATTGCTTGGGCAAGTGCTACATTTTTCATCATTTCATGACATAATATTTGATTAATTACCAGAAAAGACACATAAAAATTTAAATTTGGCTTCAATTATCAACCCAATATAAATCTAATAAAAGATTAAGACAAATGTCAAATACAATAAAACGCATTGGAGAAAGATAGTAATTAAACCATTTGTTATGAAATTAACTCATTACTCAATACAGTAAGCTATATTTCTGACCAATTTGACAAATATATCTATTTCCATATTCAAACCACAGATCCTGATATTATTACTCTTGAAAATATTATGTCATTACCATTGGCAAATAAGCTTGCCTTCTTGTAGACATTCCAAAACTGGCATTTTACAATAATATTCAACAAACAAGAAAAAAAACATTTTCTTTCTTGTAGCAAACTGGCAAATTTACGAAAAAAAACAGCTGATTTTTTTGTACTTCAAGACGAGTTGTCATATGTAGTACCAACATGTTGAATAACAAACCTGTAAATCTTTCCTTTCAGTCGGTCAACTGCTCCAGTCAACGCCTCGTCCTGCTTTGAGATCATACGATCCAACCAATCGTTGACTCGCTTAAGCTGTGACAAGATCACCTTGATGGGACCCACTTCAGAACTATTAGCATTAGTCTTTCCAAAAACCTGGAAACCAGCATCTAGTGACTCCTCAACAAACTTCAAGAACCATGTCTGCATCTCCTTCTGCAAATTCATTCCTAATTCAACAGTCTCATTCATCCCATGGCCTTTCATCCATGGCCCATTAAATGATGACTTACAAGAAGAAATCATCAAATGGTTTTTGATGGTTTCGGGTAGAGATTGTTTTTGTGGTTGTGAATGGGTTTTATTCATGGGTTGAGATGGGGACTCGATACCTTGTTTTGATAGAAGGGAAACAACCTCGAGGTCGG
Organism: Flaveria brownii; assembly: GCA_018326445.1. Lineage (NCBI taxonomy): Eukaryota > Viridiplantae > Streptophyta > Magnoliopsida > Asterales > Asteraceae > Flaveria > Flaveria brownii. Next base: position 16,073 of record BJCN01337995.1, read on the forward strand.
TGGCTAGTGCAGCTTCTACCCAAAGGGCTAAAGATTTAGAATGGTCAGTGGGTGGAGCGTTATCATGAACCACGGGGCGGTTGTGGTTGCTAGTGATTGATTCAGCTGTTGCAGTTGCTTTTACAGCATCATTGTATACAGCCATAAAACTATCTATTGCTGGTAAAGGGTTTCCAGCCTTTGACGTTGAGCAGAGATTTG
>BJCN01338002.1:0-12408 GCA_018326445.1 Flaveria brownii
AAGGGCTGGTAAGGGGTTTATATACCCAACCCTAGTTTGGCAATTTGTCACGTTTAGTCCTTGCACTTAGTCCCCGAGTTCCCGAATTTGTTTCGGTTGATAACGACGTAGATGGGCGAGCTATGTTAATTAAGAGGATTCCTTAAGTAATCCCGTTTATTTGAATCCTCTACAAACACCAATGTTAGTATTTTATTATAATTTATTTAACGATGTCGGTGGCGGTGCTTATATACGTTTCGGGTAATAACGAGTATGTAATAATGATAACGACAACAGTCTGAATAGTGTTAACCTGAAATTGCGGGGTGTCACAGGTTGACAAATCCTATTCATCAGATCCATGAAGGCTACAGGAGCATCGGTTAGACCAAACGACATCACGAGAAATTCATAATGCACATATTGCATCCGAAACGCAGTCTTCGGGATATCCTGCTCGTTAACCTTTAGTTGGTGATAACCCGACCGAAGATCAATCCGCGAGAACAAACTTGCACCTTGCAACTTGTTAAACAGATCATCAATCCGAGGTTAAGGGTATCTATTCTTCACCGTGTGCTTATTTAGCTGTCTGTAATTGATGCACATTCTCATGCTACCATCCTTCTTCTTCACGAACAGTATCGGAGCACCCTAAGGTAAAATGCTCGGTCTAATAAATCCTTTATCAAGAAGGTCTTGTAGTTGGGTGTATAATTCATTCAGCTCTGATGGAGCCAAATGATTTGGCACTTTAGTGATGGGCTAAGCTCCTGGCACTAGGTCGATATAAAACTCTATGTCATGATCGTACAGTACCTCCGTCAAGTCCTCGGGGAACACATCCGGGAAAGTACATACCACGGGTACATCTGACAACTTTATAGTTTCAGCTTTAGCATCTTTAGCGTACGCCAAGAATGCTCGACATCCTCATCTCATAAACTTTTTCTGCCTTTATCATGGATATCATCTTCGGAACTTCACAAACTTTATCGCCGTAAATCATGACTATCTTACCATCAGGCATTTTCACTCGAATCATTTTCCTCCGACAAACGATATTAGTAAGCGGCTAACCAATCCATGCCCAACACAACATCAAATTCTCCTAGGGTCATAATGAATAGCCTAGCGGGGAATCTATGACCTTCCAATTCTATGCTATAATCCTCTAAGGCCTTGGTTATCTTAGTAGTATTTCCAATCATAGTTTCTACTTCAAACACATTATCTATTTCTTTAGCCTTAGCATTCATCGTATCATAGAAGGTAGCAGATATTAAACTCCTACTTGCACCAAAATAGAAAAGAACATAAGCAAGTATGTTGTTAACCTGAAACATACCTGACACAACATCATGTTCCACCATGGCTTCCTCTCTCATCATCATGAAAGTCCTAGCCTTGGCCATTGGCTTGTCACCAGCCTTCTTCTCTTTCCCAACCTCTTTCCCTTTAGATGAGTCAACCCCTCTCGTCTCCATGCACTCTCGATTGTAGTGCCCTAACTTGCCATAGTTGTAGCACTTCACCATACTAGGGCAGTCTTTGGAAAAATGCCCCGTCTTCCGACATCTGATACACAGACTCGAACCGAGCTGCCTTCACCGGCATGCTTCCTTCCATACTTTCGGCAATCATCGGACGACTCCAATTTCATCTTTTTGGCCTAAGCAGCAGACCTCTCATTTCTCTCTCGTTTCACATTCTCCGACCAACTCTTCTTCTTCATCCCCTTAACAGGCTCATCAGCCACCATGTCATCATACACTATCCCACTCAGCTCCACCAAAAACTCAAAGGTCTTCGGCCCGCATTCCTTCATAAATGTCCTGACCTTTGAAGGCAAACCCTACATGTAACACTCCATCCTCCTCTCATCATTACTCACCAGGTGAGGCACCAACCTCTCCATCTCGTTAAAGCAATAGGTGTATTTTCTATGAGTCATACTCTAATTCTTAAACCCCAAGAACTCTCTTTCTACCCTACTGAGCTCATTATGAGGGCAAAACTTCCTCATTACCAGCTCTTTCAGGTTGTTCCACTTCAAGTTTCTGAGCTCACAATGGTCTTTAGTCTGCTTGATTGTGTTCCACCAGTGAATAGCTTCGTCAACAAACTAGTAGGCTGCAAACTTCACAACTTGATCAACCTTACATTCACTGATCTTGATCACTGCCTCCATCTCCGACACCTAATGTAGAGTGTCAATAGCACCACCCTTGCCATCAAGTGACGGAGGGTTGCATTCTTTGAAGATGAAGTACAAACGCCCTTTAGCTAATTCCCTATTAGTTTCATCACCCGCATCCTTCCCATCCTTTCCTGAGCATTCCCTAACGCCTTTAATGTCTTTCTTGCTGGCTCTGTTCTTTGCCTCCATCATCCACTCTTTGGTTACCTCATTCATGACCTTAGTTATGATCGAAGCCATGATGTCATGAAGAATCTTGTGGACTTCTTTACCAATGGCTTCCCTAACAACGGGTTCTATGGTAATCCTCTCCTCAGAGTGATGAGAGTTTTCCTCGCTGGCAGTGTGAACAGAGTCCACGAGCACCTCCTCAGTCGTCTGCCTTCTATTCCTGCTGACTGGTGGTCTACCCCTACCACGATCACCCCCTAGAGTAGCCTTCTTTCTTCCAGTCTTAACTTTCTATAAAATACGGAAAAGCAACGTTATCATTCGAGGTAATGGTTTAGTTCATGTCGAGAAATGTAAGTTTATAATGACAGTGGTCAGTTATAACTAACTACTTACTTTACTTTTCATGCCCCAAAACTTTCCCTATGCTAAGTTACATTAGTTCTCTTTCTCACATGAGTGCTATAGCCCTAAAGAATTCTATTAGTCAAAATCTTTAACTTAACCTTCCTAGCCTGGAGCTACTAGCACTGGCATCCCTTAAACGATCCGATTCTCAGTTCTAGTTCAGACATCGGAGAGTCAAAATCTCTCAAACATGGCTCTGATACCAACTTGTAAGGCCATGTTCCCAGGCGACCTAACAGTTGGATTTGGACATTAGAAACACAATTTCTCAAACATCTAATTTCATTGATATACACAGCAGAACATACAAACATTTTCATCGTTTAGACATTTACATCAAAAAGATAACTACAATTATCAACTCAAAAATCTATTCCATGATGTCGGTCTTAACCATATAAATGCCAAGCTCACTCCAGAATGTATAACATACCTGTCAATCTAATATGCATACAAAAAGTCAGCGACGGTGAGTGAGTTCTAGGTTTACTTTAACAAAACTATATCATACACATATACATTATCATACTTTAACCTCATTTAAACTTTAGCTTTCTCTATCACACTTTAACATCTCATAAACTTTAACTTCTCGCTTATATTAGAGTAAGATTACTTTATCAATTATAGAACTCATTCTATATCTATACTTTTGCCATTTACTTTAGTGTTTACTTTATTGTCACGTTACCCATACTTTATCATTACTTTATCTTTTGCCTTTTACTTTAGTGTTTACTCATTCTATAACTATACTTTTGCCTTTTACTTTAGTGTTTACTTTGTTGTCACGTTACCCATACTTTATCATTACTTTATCTGTACTTTAACTTTATTCTTTTACTTTATCTTTGAACTTAGCACAAAGCTTAGTTCCTCTAATGGGTGAGAATGCAACAGATGCCATTCTCCTTTAGTAGGTGAACATACCAAGAGTATAGCTCCGATGTGAGAATTCACCAAGCATATCTCCTTTAGCGGTTTGAGCACACCGATTTGTAGCTCCTATGTGAGAATGCACCAAACAAACTCCTTTAGCATTTGAGTACACCGATGTGTAACTCCTATGTGAGAATGCCCAAAGCAAACTCTTAAGTGAGAATACACCAAGCATATCTCCTTTAGCTGTTTGAGCACACCGATGTGTAACTCCTATGTTAGAATGCCCCAAGCAAACTCTTATGTGAGAATGCACCAAGAATATCTCCTTTAGCGGTTTGAGCACACCGATGTGTAACTCCTATGTGAGAATGTAACGAATACAATCCTCCTTTGGCAGTTCCTGCAAGACTTCTTTAGCGCTCTTTAACGTTTTCATAGTTGTGCTTTATCGGGTAACTATACTTGAATTATTATTCAAGTTCTTTAACGTTCACATATGACTTTATCATCGTTCTTTAACCATTTTAATTGTAATGGTATATATAATATTTATATATCTACATACTTTATCTCTTTAGCATTAAGTTCATCATTTGTTTATCTTTATCATTCGTTATACGGGAAAACTTACACGTAAACAGTCAAGTTTTCACGCGAGATCATCATCATTCGCGCAAGAACATTATTATTCGTGCGAGAACTCCTCATTCGCGCGAGAAAAATAGTTTTCATGCGAGAACCTCATCATTTATGAGAGAACTCCCCCTAATGCGACAGCTTGCTGGACAAATTTCCTCATTCACGCGAAAACTTTAGAAAAGTAGCCGTTAGGCGAGAAAACCTACTTTTCACGCGAGAATATGCTCCCCACGCGATAACTTTTCTCAGCACAAAACTTTATCCACAAGTTATCGATTCTTAAACTACTTTAACGTCTAAAACGTGCTATAACAGTTTATATCATCATAATTTATCAAAACATTCATTAAGGTATAGCCCCAAAACATGGAAAGCGCATAAAAGAGGGGTCTAGAAACTCAGCTTATGATATCTTGTACCTGAACAACACTTAAACCACGAGTGTTACGGTCAGGAGCTACATAATCATGCAAAATATCATTACACATTATACATAAATTGAAGATCATGTATAGGTTGGTCTCACCTTCGGTTAGTATTTGTTTACATTTCTATGTAATAGGATTTATGTTAGATTTCTTTTGTAAGTTGTTTAGTTTATTTATCTATTTTTGAAGTCTAGCGAAACAGTGAGCGAAATTGTAGTTTCGCACACAGTCAGCTGTAAGTTCACCAGGCGAAACTGCAGTTTCTGCCGGGTGAAACTATAGTTGTGGCAGCACAGTTTCGCTTACAGCGAAACTGTCTGCGAAACTAAGACTGATATATATAGATTTCATTTTGTTCATTATTTGGCATCCTTGCAAAACCCTAATAGAATATTTATGTTACAAGAGGCTTTTGTAAGCTGGTTCTTATTGAATATAGTGAGCTTGTCTTATTTCATTCGTATTGTTGCTTATTGAATCATCTTTGAATACATTTTGGTCTTATTTGTTCTTCAATTCCTTGTGTGTGTTATTTATTTGTGGTATTGAATGATTCAAACCATCTTCTACACTGAAACCGATCAAAACTGATCAATTGGACCAACAAAATGGTATCAGAACCTTAGTGCTCTTGATTGTTTGAGGTTTTTGGTTATTTTTGTTCAATACCAATATTCCTTCATTTCTATATGAAATTAGAGTGTATTTGACATGGAAGTTGATTGAATTCTACTTGTTTTTGATTGGGGAAGATTTGTGAATCATCATATCTCAAATACATTGAGATTTAGGTGATTTCAGGTTGTTTTCGGGGTTTAAAGGGTTTTCTGGTTCATTCAGTGAAACTGAGTGTTCTTCCTGCAAAACTATACTCTTCTTTTAGCAAAACTACTGTTTTTCACTCCTGCCATCTTCTGCGAAACTAGGATTTTCGAACGAAAGTTCATCTGTGCTCGTGTGTCTTTACTAGCGAAATTGCTGCCGAAAGTACCCTGAACAAAAGTTCAAGCTTGTTTCCTGCGAAACTCACAACGAAACTAAGCATTTGACTGCTTCTGGCTAGCGAAATTGCTGCCAAAATTATCAGTGAAAGTATCCTTGTCCGGGCAAAATTAGCTTCAGCAAAACTATCTCAGCGAAACTACATTTTTCTGCGAAAATACCTTTTTGTTCAGCGAAATTATCATGTCAAAGATGACTTCTCTCACTCTTGCTGATCTAGAGAGTGTTGCTCCCAATAGACCTCCAAGACTCATAAACGGGGACAATTTTGAAGACGGGAAGTGATGTCTCAAGGCCTTCTTCTTTAACACCGATCACAATCAATGGGATTCAATCATCACTGGTCCGCACAAGCCAACGGTTACTGTCGGAGGCACAATATCTCTAAACACGGACTCTTCCACATTCACCGAGAAGGATCAAAAGTTGATTGATCGAGACCAGAAAGCTTTCGGAGGCTTAACACTATGTCTTGCATCCGATATTTACAATCGATTTGCTGAACACAAAAATGCAAAATCTTTGTATAATGCCTTGTGTGAGTTCTATGACGGAAATGAGGATCTCAAGAAAGACAAGAAAGCCTCAGCTCAAAAGGAGTTCAATTCATTTGTTGGACACAAAAATGAAGACCTTACTGACATCACTAATCGATTTTTGTCCATTTCGAGTACTTTAAAGAAGTATGATAACCAGTTGGGTAATCATGAGCAAGTGAATAAGCTCTTAGATTCTCTTCCACCACAGTGGAGTTTACAAGTGAGAATGTTAAAGCAAGAAAGAAACTTTGCTGACTATAAGCTGATGGACTTAATTAACAAGCTGAAGTCCTTTGACTTAGATCTGAAAAGGAGGGAATTTAATCAGTGTATGATGCCAACATCCGGTTATTCTCAGAATGCTGCACTACTGTCTTCCACTGCAAGCTCTCCAATGCAGGCATCTTATCAAGAAGGAGTGAACTCATGTGATTATTCTGGAGGTTGTGGTAATACAGGAAGAGAGCAAGGGAACTCGAAAACAACTGTTGAAACCTCTGTTCCAGCTAAGACACTGGCTCTTTTTGGCATGTTTGTTCAGAGTTATGAAGCATTAGTAGCTGAGGATTTGAAAGGTAAAGGAATGATGATGGAGGATATGTATCAGGTGGATCCCGATGATCTCGAAGACAATGATATTCAATGGCAAATGGCGATGTTGACGCTTAGAGCCTGAAGATTTATGGAGCGAACTGGTTGAAAGAATTTTGGAGGTCAAAGTTCTAACTCCAAACTGGGTTTCAATAAGTCCAAGCTGAGATGCTTTAATTGCAAGCAATTGAGACACTTTAAACGTGAATGTCTACTGCCAATTGTCACTGATCCCAGTAATTCAGGAATTCCAAGATTGGTTGCAAGTGGGGGTAAAGAGGAGACGAGTCACAAGAAAGAGACTGCATTGATCTCTAACTTTGATTGGAGCGCAGAAGTAGACGAGACAAGAGAAGAGGTTAATCAATCATTGGTGGCTGAGATTGTGAAAGAGGAGATGAAGGTGAATTGTGAGGAAGATTTTGATCCATTTAAGGAATTTAAAGATGAAATTGAAGAGGTTGAAGAGTTGGACGAGAAGGAGAAGTTGAAAGATGGAAATTAGAAGGAGTTTGGGAAGCAAGAAACTCAAACCACAGAGCTAGCAAAAGATAATGATGATGCTGCTACCACTGTTGAGGAAAACAAGTTGAGTACTCCGGTGTGTCAATTTGAGAAAGTCTTGCAGCTGAGAAGGTGGTGATGGGACTTCCTTATGAGGTAATTCAAGATATGTGTTCATCTGCTTGCAAAATCAGACTATTTGGGGTTTATAAAGGTAATCGTTTATTGATTCATAATGAAAAAGATTTGAAACGAATGAATGAGGAGCTTAAAACAAATGAGTCAAAATACTTTGTTAAATTAAACGAGGCCTTAAAAGAAAACGATCATTTAAAAAGAATTGTTTTGGAAAGAAATGTTGAGGTTAATAATTTGACTTAAAGGGTTGCTCTTACTAAGTTTAAAACAAGCAAGCTTCAGTCAAAACTTGATAAATGGACCATATCGGGAATTAAACATGATGATTTATGTAAATCTCAACGGGGGGCTAGGATTAAAACAGGTTTGGGATATGAAAATGCTAAGGTTTATCCTCCTCCTAGTACTTACTGTTATTCACCTATGCCCATTCCCCATCCTTCTAATGATTTGATCCAAATAGATACTAATAGTATGTCTGCAGGTTTAGAAGGTGTGAATCCTATGCATGTTCATGAGGACTACAATTATGGACCGACTAGCGGGCTTGGATGTTCTAGCCTTAGTACACCTGAACCTCAGCATTTTGTTTTAGATCGTAACTCTAGTTTAAATTCTGTTTTTGTCTCTAGTAATGCTGTAAAAGACTCTGTTTCTTTATGTTCTAGTGATGTTTCTATTTCCTCTTTAAATGTTGTGGATTGTGATGTTGATGCATCGTCTAATTGTGTTGATCTTGTGTTTGATATTACTATGAAAAGTGATGAGGAAATTAAAATTAACTCTTTTGAAAAATTGTTTTCTCACCCTATTCCGTCTTTTATCCCTGCTAAAATTTCTATGTTTAATGACATGATTACAAGTTCATCGAGACAAGTACTAGTGGTACTAGTATCACATGTATCTCAGATGACACCTCATCTTCTTCCGTACATAATCATTCTTTTTCAAATAAAGACAGCCTTGTTAACATATATGAGACATACAGTGATGATGATTCTAGATTATCTGAATGTAATGAGGAAATATGCATTGATAAAATTCCTACCTCATTACATAATAGACCTAGATTAAAACTACACTGTTTTCGATGTGGTAAAGATGATCATGTCGTTAAGCACTATCCTCAGCTTCATCATAGACATGTTGTGAATCCAAGGATCTCAATTCAGGAATTATCAGTATTAAAATAAAGACAAGTTAATGATCGCGGAACAATCAGTAATAGCTGTTTAATTGTGTTAATTGTTAATTGAAGAATTTAATCACAAAGACACAGTAAATACAAACACAATAATTGATTCAAATGTATTTCATTAATATTGAGTAATGATTACAAAAGAATAATTATCAAAAAAACGATGAACAATGATTTCTTCAATCGAATTGATGTTGTTGATGTGACGGCGGCTAGGGTTGCACAATGATGTGATAGTCAACAGCCGTAATATTGCTAAATTGTGTTCACCAAGATGTGAAACCTAGGACTCATATTTATAGGCACTTTGTGTCAGTTAAGGAAACACCGAATCTCTTAGGATTTGTTATTGAATTGTTGACTTCCACAGAACTGGGAGTTGTGAGGTGGTCATACAGTTCTATCAATGTAGATTTTTGCTCTGTAATCTCTCTAACGGTTGTGCCCAAAGGCCATACCTTTCCAGGGATAACTGTCCTAGGCTCTTTTATCAACTTATCTTTCCCTTTGTGCTAGTCTTTAGATTCAACAGTTATAGGATCAGCAGGTAGTTTGCTTTGTTGCTCATAAGATGGATTTGGAGCCTCAGTTCTGAATCTAACACCAGTTTCAAGCTCAACTGCCATGACATGCTCCATCATCCTCCTTAGTTTACCAACTGTTCTTCCCTTCAGCTCATGAGACTTGTAGTTATGACCATGTAACCAGCAAATCATATTGTACTTGCTTAGCTTAGTTGTGTTACAATGGCCCAACTCTTTCTTTGTCTTTTGAATTGATTGAAAGGTGTTGAATGCTTCATAGTCATAGTTTGGAATCATAAATCTTGTAAGCTCAAACCTTTTTAGCAGATTCTTCATCTCAGTCATGTTTAACCTTTCAACCATGTCATAAGGGAAACCATGGTTTATGATTGTCATAAACATGGTTGACTCGGGCCTCTCTTCCAGAATATCTTTTGTTGTTAGAAGGTCATCAGCCTTTGATCCTTTTTGATCTGTTGGAGAGTCCATCTTTGTCAGCTCATTCTATTCATCATCGTTGTCACTATCATTATTGGATTTCAACTTCATAGTAGATAAATCTACTGAAGGAGTGTGTTCAGCAGATGTGGGCTTTGGCTTCTCAGGAGAATCTTCTACAATGATCACCTTCTTTTGAGTTGCACCCAAGTAATTTCTCTTCTATGAATACATAATAAGTTTCTTTGGAGCTTCAGAAGATTGTTATGTTTGTTTGACAGATGGGGTATCTTCCAAAGCACAAATCTTCATCTTTAAACGCTTAATCTCTTCATCTTTCAGCTTTATCAGCTCAGTTTTTGTAGACACATCATCAGTGATTTGTTCTACTTTAGAGATCAGCTTTTCTTTTTCATTCTTCTCATGTTTTACACATTCTTGCAGTTCTTGTTCATGTTGAAGCAGAGCATCAATCACTTCAGTGTTACTTTGTGCATCATGTCTAAGCCTTTTTAGTCGGGCTTCTGCCTTTATTAGTTCTTCATCCTTCTCTTTGATGATCCCTTTCAGCTCTTGAATTCTTTGTTTTCTTTTATTTGATTTTAGTACAAGTTTATTGTACTAAGCAACCAAATAGCTCTGACTCACAGGGATGTCTTGGTCACTCAGGTCATCTTCATGATAAGCAACAACATCAACAAAATTGTCTTGTTGTTCTTCTTCTATTGGTTGACCAACAGCTTGATCATCAACATTGTCTTCAAGTTGAGGTTGAGACAGTTGCTGAGAATCAATAATTGGAGATATTGGTTCTGTGTGATCTGACAAGACAGTGTTCTAGGAGTTGGAGACTGAGAGTTGTATGGTGCTAGCTTGAGACATTAACTCAGTCTCACCAGAGTGAACTGAGTTCTGAGACTGAGATATGTGTAAGGGCTTAGTGTTGGCACTCTTAGAAGATTGTTGTTTAGGAGTATCAGGGAGCGGATGTAGAGGGGACATGGTTTGGAAGGGTGAGATTGGCTGAGTGTTTTGTGATGATGAGAGTGAAATCACTGATAACTCTTGAAGTATAGGAGAGATAGGCTGGGTGTTTTGAGTGGAAGTGGATAGTTGTTATGGGGATACATGTTGATGAACTAGTGAGATGGGCTCAGTGTTTATGCTGACTAGTGATTGGTGTTGGTGAAGGGGTGTTTGATTTGGTGAGTGTGATGCTTGAACAGAATCAGCAGATGTCTCTCCTTGTTCGTCTCTCTATACCAATTCTTGTGGTATGTTAGCCTGTGCATCCACTACATGTGCAAACATGGGCATATCTTCCCCTTGATATTTCCCACTTATCTTGTTTAGCACAGATCTACCAAGATGCGCTTGCATAAATACATCTCCTTCCCTTGCAATCCTCGGAAGTTCAGCATTGATGATTAGTTGTAGAAATCTTGGGAACATGTACATCTTGTCTGACCTTTGCACTTTTACTTGGTCACAGACACAATTGAAGATGTACTTTCCATAGTTGTAAGTTCTTCCCTCAAAGAATCCTATGATGCCTGAAGAGATGTGCCTTGAAAATCTATCAAGCCCAGACTTCCTGTTAGAGATGCACTTCAGATAAGTGTGGCACAAAAATCTATAGGGCTTGCATAGTCTTCCCTTCTATATTTCCCCCTTGTCAAAATCACCATCGTAACCCATCACATTGAACACCTTCTCTATGTATTTGTTTTCGAATACGTCTGGGTGCCCCACTTCTTGATCTCCCAGTTCAAGTGATCTTCTTATAACTTGTTCATCTATCCGAAGTCTTTCAGTTCGGATTTCAGAAACTATCACCTCCTCTTCTCCATCTTGCTCTATTCGAGCTGAATTCCAGAAGTCCACAATATGTTCTTGATGAATCACAGACTCTGCCGTCAGGGCATAGAAAGGCCTGGACCGTCAAAGATATCTGATGATATCTTGACATCCTTCTGATGCGGGATCATCAGCGTTTAGGAATGCGCACATATTGTGCTCTTTCGCAAACCTATTCGTTATCTATACATAAGAACAATAATGAGTATGTTAGTATCAGTCGTGCAGACATGAATACGAACAGTTTTAACGATAATCATGGATCAAATAGTTCATTATTGATGATTATAACATGTTTTACCTTCAAAGCAATAGTCTATGATCAAGATTACGTGTTTGTTTTGAGGCTTTGAGTTTGCAGGTTTGAAAGTTTATGGAAGAGGGAAAAGGGAGTGCGTTTTTCTAGGTCAAAAAGTGAAAAGTGCTCTGAAAAGTGATTAATGAATTCTTAATTTCAAAAACCTCATTTATAAGCAGACACATTAATTTCATTTATTTATTATGTTGGGCCTACTTCCCTTTTATCCCTTTCCGTGAACTTCATTTTTTCCAGATGTATCATCGCTTCCGCAGAACATCTGGGGAACCATAACATCTCCGGATGCCATAATTAAAAGTGAAATGTAACATTACTGTTGACTACATCTTATTCATAGATTACCATTCTATGAACATGAATTATACTTTCAAAGTCATTTGCACATCCGTTAGTTTACCAATTTTACGATTATGCAAAAAGTTACATTTTTACTTTTCGTTCTGCTGATGCAGAAATTTCACTGTTACTTCTGCGGATGTAGAAATTTTACTGAAACTTCTGCGGATATTAAACTTTCATTGAAACTTTAAATGTATGATTCCTATCAAGTGATAGAATCATTTCTTGATGTTGGACCTTGTTGACTTT
>BJCN01338051.1:0-12356 GCA_018326445.1 Flaveria brownii
AAATTTCAACTTTCCTTTTTGGTGTCTGATAGTAAGGACAATTTGGAGAAATATGTCCTCGTTCTCCATAACTATAACATGATCTCCCTTCAAATGGTCTAGGAGATCTTTTGTGTGTGGAAGAGGGTGGGCTAGATTTTGTCTCTTGCTTCTCAACTTTAGCTTTCTCACCATCTTTGATAAATTTTACTAGTTTCACATTTTGATTACCTTTTACTTTCATTTTGGTGAGGTTTTGATGGTGAGCCATTTTAGAATGAGTTGGTTTTGAAACATTAACTTTTGATCCTAACCCTAGAGTAGCCTTGCTATTCTCTTTACTACTATTATCAGTGACAACTTCATCTTTGGTTCCAGAACTAGATCCCTTCTGTTCAGTAATAGATTGCACAGTTTGAACTGTGGAATCTGGAACACTGACTAGAGGGGTAGTAACCACATGATCCTTGATAGGGTTATTATTTATTAGTCTACATTTTTGTTCAAAAGGATTGCATGTGGTGGTGGCACTACTTTATAACCAAGCCCTTCCCCACAGTTTCTCTCTTTGACTAAGTTCTAAACAATGTGAGAGGAACTAGCTAGACTTTACAGTTTTTGCTTTAATGATTCAATTTCAACTTGCAAAATCGCTTTTTCTTTATTAGTTTCCTCAATTGTTGAAAGATAGAACTTATTGTCATTTGCTTGATTAAAGGCAACAACCTCGGTTTCCCTATGTTGTTTTCCTAACAAATCAAGTTTTTCTTTAAAGCTGCTTTCATTTTGTCTTAAAATTCAGTTAGCTTCTGTGCATAATTTCAAATCATTTACCAGACTGTCATTGTGATCTAACAATCTAGCAAATTTTAAGTCTATGTTTTCATGAAACTTATTACACTCCGCACAAGCCTGTTTATCAAACAGTTCATCTTTAGAACATACCTGTGATGAGCTGGAAGTGTCAGCCATAAAAGCAACCTTAGATTCCTCGCTGATAGGAGATTCCGTGCTAGCAGCAGTTAATTCATTTTCAACCAAATGATCCACGACATCCATAGCTTCTTCAGCTTCTGAATTAGCATTATTAGCTATGTTGTCTCCTTCACTAGCTGACCCATCATCAAGATATTCTACCATAGCCACATTTGCATCTCCATCAGAAAAAAATCTAAAAGACCAGTCCTGTCCTTCATCTCCTTGAGTAATCAACACCTTAGTATCCTGACTTTTTGATGCTACTTTCTTTTCTTTGTCTTGACGGTTGATCAATGAAAAAGGGTTGCCATTTCCGGTCTTCTTAGGTTTCACACACTCTCATTTAAAGTGACATTTTTCACCACAATTGAAGCATGTAATTTTGGTTTTATCAAAACCAAAAGTTTTGTCTTTGGTAGCAACCAGATTCTACTTGCTCATAATCTTCATCGGCTAGATGACAATTTCCATTCTTACCTGCAACTAAACCATCATAAGAGTGTACCACTGCAGTGAGAAGATCCATATGCTCTTTTGCTATTTCAACAGTAACATTCCCCAGATTTTCAGTCTTCAGCTTGATGGAGTTAGAGTCAGGAATAACATATTGGGTTCCAGATGAACCTGATGAATCACTTCCCGAAGAGCTGCTTTGAGAGGTTCCAGATGTGTTGGAAACAAAGGCTATCTGAAGAGGTGCTCCAGATGAAACTGGGTTAGGAGCAACGTTATAGAGTGGATGATTTTGAGTGTAAGATCCTTTCTTCGACTTGTATTTCAAATGTAGTTCCTCCTCCCTTAACTTCAAGATGAAATCATTTATGTCTAAAGTTGCAAGAGTGTCATTCTGTCTTAGATTAGACACAAATGGATCCCATTTGTCTGGCAAACCATCAGTAAAGCTTGAAACCTTATCTTCCATAGATGTAGTCATACCATGAGTATGCAGCTCACTCATCAAATGATAAAATCTATCAATGATGTCATCTAAGCTCTTATTTCCTATTTGAGAGAAATTATCAAATTCCTTTTTGAGAGCTTTCGCCTTCAGCGCCTTTAAGGTTGCATTTCCATCGTATCTCTTTTCTAAGGCTTCCCATAATTTCTTAGACTGCTTATGTTCTGAAAATTGATAGAAGGTGTCTTTAGGAATTGACTATCAATAAAGCGTAGGCTTTCTTCTCAGTGTTGTGTGAAACCTTTTGTCCCTCATTTATACCACTCAACGTCAACTTTACCCCATTAGCACCAACTGGTATAGTATAACCATTCTCAATAGCAGGTCCATAGATTCGGATCAACACCATTCAGATAGATTTCAAACCGTTGTTTCCATTGCGGGTATTCATCCAAAGTCAATAGTTTAGGTGGTTTATTATGATTCCCAATCTCATTTTCCAGAAGTAGTAGATTCTGGATATGTGAATCCTTCCCAGCAGTAAACGCGGAGTTCAGATCTTCCATGGTATCAAACTTAAAGATTTGAGTATATGACAGAATCAAATGTGCGATTGAGGAGTACCACTGAGTTTAATCGTGCGATTGGAGAGTGCGACTGAGTTCAATCGTGCGATTGAGTTCAATCGTGCGACTGAGGGATGCGAATGAGTTCAATCGTGTGGGTTAGCTTAATCGTGCGAAAGAGCAGTGCGACTGAGTCCAGTCGTGCGGTTGAAAGGTACGATTAGGATTCAGTCGTGCAATTGAGCTAATCGTGCGACTGAAGCTGCTGTGGATGAAAAATTCAAAATTTTGGACACTTTGACACCAAAATCGATTTTTCACGAACCCTAATCTACCATATGTCAAAAAATATGAAACTTTTTAATAAGGAGCACTTCAAAAACACATTTTGAAACAAAAACACTAATCTTTTAAATCAAAACATCATTTTTAACAAGAACACTAATCGAATCGACGGAGAATCACGAGCCTAGCTCTGATACCACTTGTTAGGACCGTTTTCGTACGGAGTACTAACTGATTCAATATTAAACCATATCAAATAGCGTACAATTATATTTGATTGGCGATCCAATCAGTGAGAACGACAACCTGATCAATCTAACGAATAAACAAACGTTAAGAACGAGTTGTAATCGACCAGGAATGAACTTTGAAGTTGGATGGATGAACTAGAACGCTTTGGACAGCTAGGGTATAATAAAATTTGAAGTGTTGTGTTTTTCCATGAATTATGTGGTATTTATAGGTTTTCAGTATCCATTTGTACGACTGAGCCTTTAGCATTGTTCAATCGTATGACTGACTCATGCATTTGATTCATATGCATGACTGAAGGTTCAGTCGTGCGACTGAGTCAATCTTATGTCTCAGTCTCACCTGGTTCAGTCGTGCGACTGGTCCATAAATATGATCCATTCATGCATCTGGTCCATAAGTTAGGTACATTAGCATGGATAACCACCTAACTAAGTTGAACACATTTCTGAATCATTATTGTCTCATAACTATGTATAACAACCTCAAACCTATATATAATGTTCATTCATATGTGTAATACTAAATACAATAAGAATATGATATAATCAAAGACAAATAAACATCAAAACACATATCACATATCATTAAGCACCTGCATTACATATGTATAAGAAATGGAAGACATTTACATTTAAGTACATAAACTAGGGACATCATGTATCAACACCGATGAAAGGTCTTATTTTGTGCCGTAGTTCATAAGGAGTCTTACCATGAGTCTTAACTACTAATACTCTGTTCTGCACATAGCAGGTAGTGTTGACTGCCTCTGACCTAAAGGTGATGGGCAGTTTAGAGTCAGATAACATGGTTCTTGCGGCCTCAATAAGTGTCATGTTTCTCCTCTAAGCAACACCGTTTTGCTGAGGAGTCCTGAGAGCACTATAATGTCTTGTAATACCTTATTCATTACAAAATGTGTCAAGAATTTGGTTCTTGAATTCAGTTCCTTGATCATATCTGTAAGGCCCGTTCCTAGAAACCTCACAGTTGGTCATTCATAGCTCTACACATACATAATAATATATATTTCATAAAAACATTGTAGCGGAATTACATTAACAAAAGCCATTCATTTATTATTAATTACTGTTGTTATGCAATACAACATTGTTAAGTTATAAAAGAAAACATCCGTTAATTGCACTACATAACAATAATAATAATATGCATGAATGGATGCCAGTCTTGACCCGCCGAGTAGCTTCCCCTTGTGCCATCCTTAGCAACCATTACCTCCCTACTGAAAATGCATAAAAGTCAACGTTGCCGAGTGAGTTCTAGTTTTAACGTATTAAAATACTTTATACATTTTGTATAGGAAAATACACTTTTCATAAAAATACTTTCTTTTCTTTCGTACGTGATCATTCATCGTACATAAAACAAGGTATAACCTTATTCTTCATTCATTATCGCATGTATTCGTTCATTTCGTACTTTATCATTTCGTTCACTTCGTACTTTATCTTTTCATTCGTTTCATACTTTATCTTTTTCTTTCACTGATTCTAGATCCTGTCAAGCTTTTCCCCCATCATGGCCTGAAGCCACCATTCCAGGCACAAATCCTCATTACTATCTGGCACAAAGCCATATCATATCTTGGCACAAAGCCATATCATATCCGGGGTCGAATAACAAGGATCCCATTTTGTACTATGGATCAATCACCAAGACTGATCCCCTTATGTGTGAACCCTCATGAATTAGCCAGAATCACATGCTATAAAACACACAGCTGAGCTGACAACTCTTAAAGAGTTGTGATCCTCCTTTCAATATCCTTGCAAGACTTTTCTTTCATTTGTTCTTTATGTTCCACTGTCATTATCATTAATCTTATCTCTTTCTTTAATGACAATACTTTACGTTTATAATCATAAACACACCACGTAAAGTCATACATCATATATATGCACTACTGAAGGTTCAGTCATGCGACTGAGTCAATCTTATGTCTCAGTCATATGACCGATCCAGTTACCTGGTTCAGCCGTGCGACTGGTCCATAAGTATGATCCATTTGTGCACCTGGTCCATAAGTACGGTCCATTAGCATGGATAACCACCTGACTATGTTGAACACATTTCTGAATCATTATTGTCTCAGAACTATGTACAACAACCTCAAACCTATATATAATGTTCATTCATATGTGTAATACTAAATACAATAAGAATATGATATAATCAAAGAGAAATAAACATCAAAACACATATCACATATCATTAAGCACTTGCATTACATATGTATAAGAAATGGAAGACATTTACATTTAAGTACATAAACTAGGGACATCATGTATCAACACCAATGAAAGGTCTTCTTTTGTGCCGTAGTTTATAAGGAGTCACCATGAGTCTTAACTACTAATACTCTGTTCTGCACATAGCAGGTAGTGTTGACTGCCTCTGCCCTGAAGGTGATGGGCAGTTTAGAGTTAGATAACATGGTTCTTGCAACCTCAATAAGTGTCATGTTTCTCCTCTAAGCAACACCGTTTTGCTGAGGAGTCCTGAGAGCACTATATTGTCTTGTAATACCTTATTCATTACAAAATGTGTCAAGAAATTGGTTCTTGAATTCAGTTCCTTGATCATATCTGTAAGGCCCGTTCCCAGAAACCTCATAGTTGGTTATTCATAGCTCTAAACATACACAATAATATACATTTCATAAAAACATTGTAGCGAAATTACATTAACAAAAGCCATTCATTTATTATTAATTATTGTTGTTATGCAATACAACATTGTTAAGCTATAAAAGAAAACATCCGTTAATTGCACTACATAACAATAATAATAATATGCGTGAATGGATGCCAGTCTTGACCCGCCGAGTAACCTCCCCTTGTGCCATCCTTAGCAACCATTACCTCCCAACTGAAAATGCATAAAAGTCAGCGTTGCTGAGTGAGTTCTAGTTTTAATGTATTAAAATACTTTATACATTTCATATACGAAAATAAATTTTTCATAAAAATACTTTCTTTTCTTTCGTACGTGATCGTTCATCGTACATACAACAAGGTATAACCTTATTCTTCATTCATTATCGCACGTATGTATTCGTTTCGTACTTTATCATTTTGTTCATTTCGTACTTTGTCTTTTCGTTCATTTCATACTTTTTCTTTATCTTTAACTGATTATAGATCCTGTCAAGCTTTTCCCCCCATCATGGCCTGAAGCCACCATTCCAGGCACAGAGCCTCATTACTATCTGGCACAAAGCCGTATCATATCTTGGCACAAAGCCATATCATATCCGGGGTCGAATGACAAGGATCCCATTTCGTACTCTAGACCAGTCACCAAGATTGATCCCCTTGTGTGTGAACCGTCATGGGTTATCCAGAATCGCATGCTATAAAACACAGTTAAGCTGACAACTCTTAAAGAGTTGTGATCTTCCTTTCAATATACTTGCAAGCCTTTTCTTTCATTCGTTCTTTATGTTCCACTATCATTATCATTAATCTCATCTCTTTCTTTAATGACAATACTTTATGTTTATAATCATAAACACACCACGTAAAGTCATACATCACATATACATAAGGAACATAAGAACAAAGCATAGTCATGCATATAATAGGCACATATAAGCCTTAGGTTAAACTAGGGTCAAAACCCTAAAAAGTGTTAGGTGTTTTAACACTATGCAGGCGCATGAGGCATGTTCAAGCATTTTAGCATTATTCGGATGCATGACCTATACTTAACCATTTCTCACTCGGGCGCATGTACTGTTTAGGAGCATGAGCCTACACTTAGGCGCCTGAGCAAAATGTTGGCCGCATGAGCACTATTGGGGCGCATCACCCCTATACTTAGGCGTTTCAACAAAAACTTAGGCGCATGAACTACTGTTCAGGCAGATGGGCATGGACTTTGTGATTCTAAGGCATTTCTAGGCGCATGGGCTACTGTTTGGGCGCATGAATGTACTGTTTGGGCATATCATCATATACTTAGACTTTCTAAGTCATATTTTCAGGTGCATGAGCCCTATTTAGGCGCATGACCACACTTAAAACTTTCAAAGATAAAATACTAGGCGCATGGGCCCTGTTTGGGCGCATGGCCATCAACTTATATATTTCTAATATATATTCAGTGCCAAACGACATCTTAACATGTTCCAAGCTTAATATAACCATTCTAAACATCATCCAAGCATTAACAACCATAAGACATCCAAGCTCATACACATATAAATACGGTTATATACATCACAATTATAAAAATAGTTTTACATGCATTTTCAGCCCCAAAACCTTTAAAAACATACAAAATACGGGGTCTAGAAACTCACCTAGGCTGCTTCCAAGCTCAGCCTCTTCAACTTGAACTTTTCAAAGATTTCTAACACCTATGTATGCAAAAAACACATAACCAAGCACATGTACACATATAAGAACATGTAGAAATCAGTTTCATGGTCAAAAATCATAAAAACCGAACCAATTATACTAAATTTGCTTACCTTGACTGAATTTAGCTACTTTGTCTTTCTAAAACCAAAGATCTTTCTGCTTTCTCTCTCCAGCAGTTGATGTGCAGAAGTTGTGGGCGGCCATGCCCACTTTAAATAGCCCACTTTAAACAAAATAATAATATTATTTTGTCCTTTTTACACTTTTAACCCCTCCACTTTTGTCTATTTTACCTTTCTTATAAAATACTTTTCTTTTCTTCTTTTTCCTTATTCCTTTTCTTTTTTTTAAACTGACAAAATTTTCGGGTGTTACAAGTCCACCCCTCTTAAAGAGGTTTCATCCCCGAAACCCGTCACTCTTCGAATAACTATGGGTAATGCTGTCTCATCTTTTCCTCAGTCTCCTATGTAGAATCCGAACCCTTTTGTGCTTCCACTACACACGCACCAGTGGAACTACTTTATTCCTCAACCTCTTCTCTTTCCGATCAATGATTGCCACTGGTTGCTCTACATAATTGAGCCGTCCATCCACTTCGATATCATCTAGTGGTACAACCATGTCTTCGTTAGCTAAGCACTTCCTCAGATGAGATACATGGAATGTCGGGTGAATTCCACTTAATTCAACAGGCAGTTCTAATTGATAGGCCAGCTCTCCTACTCGTGCGATGATTCAGAAAGGTCCTATATACCTCGGGCTTAGCTTACCTTGCTTCCTAAATCGAATAATTCCCTTCCAAGGTGCGACCTTCAACATAACGTAGTCGGCCACCTTGAATTCAATCGGTCTATGCCTCTTGTCGGCGTACAACTTTTGTCTATCCTTGGCTGCTTTTAGGAAGGCCTTAATCTTTTCCAACTTTTCAGTTGTAGCCTCGATCACCTCAAGGCTTCCCAACTCGTTCTGTCCAATGTCACCCCAACATATGGATGTCCTACACCTTCTATCGTATAGCATCTCGTAAGGTGGCATACCAATGCTGGCATGATAACTGTTGTTGTACGAGACTTCCGCTAACGGTAAGTGATCATCCCAACTTCCTCCAAAATGGATCATGCATGCTTGAAACATATCCTCAAGCGTCTGGATCGTCCTTTCAGACTGACCATCTATCTAAGGATGATAAGACGTGCTAATGTGTAGCCTCGTCCCCATCGCATCATGGAATATCTTCCAAAACTTGGATGTAAACCGAGTGTCGTGATCAGACACTGGTACACCATGACGAGCTACAATCTCCTTAATGAACAGATCCACCAATCTTTCTGATGAATACGTCTCACGGATCGGTAGGAAGTGAGCACTCTTTGTCAACTGATCAACAATCACCCAAATGGTATCGTACCCCTTCGTCGTACGAGGTAGCTTAGTAATAAAATCCATGGTGATGTGCTCCCACTTCCACTCGGGTATATCTAATGGTTGGATCTTCCCGTGTGGCTTCTGATGCTTTGCCTTCACTTGCAAGCAAGTAAGGCACTTACTCACATACTCCACCACATCGCGTTTCATTCCTGGCCACCAATAATCTTTCTTCATATCCTGGTACATCTTTGTGGCACCGGGATTTATTGAGTATCGAGTTTTATGAGCTTCATCCATAATTCGTCCCCTTAGATCTCCGTATCGGGGAATCCACCAGATGAGATTTTAAAGGTACCAATTCAGGAAATCACAATAAATAGGAAACTACATTTCGTAGAAAAACCAGCAACCATTATAGACAAAGGAGTAAAAAGATTAAGAAAGAATAGAATTCCTATAGTGAAAGTTAAGTGGAATGCAAAGAAAGGACCGGAATACACATGGGAACAGGAAGCTGACACCGAAAGTGTGCTCACCCAACTCTGTGACTAGTCCTCTCATCCTTTTAGAGTTAAGGCGGTCTTCTTTCAACGCCTCATCTTGAAATTCTTTCACCCGTGTCATCGCATTAGCGGTCATAACCAACTGATAAGTGTGAACCCAAGGATCACAATCAGGAATTATCAGTATTAGAATGGAATCAAATTAATGATTGTGGAATGATCATTAACCATTGCTTAATTGTTTTAATTTAAAATTTAATATCAAAATTAATACTTGTTATGACGAACACAATTATGTCTATGCAATAAATAAGCAAACAAGAATTGATTCAAATGTATTTCATTAAAACTGACTAATGATTACAAAAGAATAAGTTATGAATACTATGAACAAAAACTGCTTTCATCGTATTGTTATTGATGTATTGATGTGACGGCGGCTAGGGTTTGATTGTGTGATGTGATGTATTTTTTCCGTATTAATGCTCTTGTGTTCCCCCGAGATATGAAACTTAAGACTCATATTTATAGACAATTATGAGTCTGTTAAGTAAACATTGAATCTCTTGGGATTCATAATTGACTTGTTGACTTGTTGACTTGTAACACATGTAAGATGCGTCCTTGTGTATTTGCTCTTCCGTAGGAACTTTGTCTTCCACATGAACTTGTTCTTCTGTAGGAACTTGTTCTTCTGTAGGAGTCTTCACTTCATCTTGTGCTGATCATCAGTGAATACCGATGTTCATCCGTAGACAATCTATGGAAGCCTTGTCTTGTAAGAAACATATCTACAGAATGTCAAAGTTGTTCATCCATAGATGTCTCTTACACTTAGCCGATTACAAACATTCACTAAGTATATTGCTTTTACCTGACATCATACACATCAAGCAACACATATATGGGTTAACCTATATACTCAATGCATACAAAAGATAGTGAGTTACAATCATTTATTACATGAATTGATTAAAGTTCTAAGCCTATACAAAATGATCTAGACCTATTGTTCCTTGATCTAACAATATTCCCCCTTAGGCTTAGATACTTGTTATCAGTTCTTCAAAATTTAAAGCTCATTCACTTTGGCAATAATCTTGTTGTAGAAGTATGACATAACAGTCTTCTGATCATCATACTTATAATTGATCTTCATCTTGCTAAGCTTCTTCAGCGTTTCAAAACACAGTCCCCGCACATCTTCTTCAGTAGTAAGAGTGCACAACACATTGTTGTTGTGCAAT
Source organism: Flaveria brownii (assembly GCA_018326445.1). NCBI lineage: Eukaryota > Viridiplantae > Streptophyta > Magnoliopsida > Asterales > Asteraceae > Flaveria > Flaveria brownii. Next base: position 10,468 of record BJCN01338051.1, read on the forward strand.
ACTTCCAACTCATATTGCTCTGAGATCCTTAGTTCTGAGACTTCTTTAAAATTAGCTCCTTTCAACAGTCCAACATTATGCCTTCTCCTCTTGTAAGCATTGGTGTGTAGTTTGTCAACCACTTGGATTACATGAACATGTAGGAACAAATCATTCTGTGCTCTTTCATCAGTCAACTTTGGAAAGAATTTGTCATGTAAGTACGAAGTGTAGCTGGGATAGAGTAACTTGATTTCCACAGGATCAAAGATCCTGATCCAATCAGCTTTCTTGTTCTCAGCATTCCTCAGCAACACAAGTTCCTTTGTCTTTTCAACATTCCCCATTCTGTTATTGGATATGTGTATTGATTTCCTTCAATTGACTTGATTGCTATAGTTTTCCTATTGTTGTATCGAATCCTGCTTAGAAATTCATCATCAACTGATTCAAAGGCATTGGACTTAAACCTTTTTAGCCCTTGTATTCTCTTCTTGTGTTCAGCATCCTCTCTCTTTGCCTCTATTAGCACGTCGTCTCTAAACTTAGTCTTCAACGTACCCATGAATGTTGAGAAGTCTCTTCCTGTTGGGTGTATTGGGTAGTTAGAGATGATTAAACTTTGTAAGTCTTTGAGGTCACTTTCAGGTAGACACAAGAGTGAAAATACATCATGGAAGTATTGAATCCTTCCCGATGTTCTCTTAATTACTACACAATCCCAGTCTGGATCATATTTTCAGGCCATGATCCTGTTTTCTTCCACAGAACTGGGAGTTATGAGATGATCAATCAGCTCTATCAGGGTAGATTTCTTTTCAGTGATTTCTCTGACAGTTGTTCCAAGTGGCCATACTTTGCCAGGTATCACTTCCTTTGGTTCTCTAACTAGTTTATCTTTCCCTTTGTGTTGATCTTTGCTTTCAACAATCACTGGTTTAGCAGGAACTTTGTTGTGGTGCTCTACAACTGGGTTTGGAGCTTCAGTTCGGAATCTCATACCAGTCTCAAGTTCAACACTCAACACATGCTCCATCATCCTTCTAAGCTCACCAACTATTCTTCCCTTAAGTCCATGCATCTTGTAATTATGACCTTGTAACCAACAGGTCATGTTGTATTTGCTTAGTTTTGTTGTTTCACAGTGACCTAACTCTTTCTTGATTTTCTGAATTGATTGAAAGGTTGTGAAAGCTTCATAATTACAGTTGGGGAACATGAATCTAGCAAACTCAATTTCTTTCAGCAGATCCTTCAACTCAGATATATTCATCCTTTCAACCATGTCATATGGAAATCCATAGTTGATCAGGGTCATAAACATGGAAGAATCAGGTCTTTCTTCCAGGATGTCTTTTGTAGTCAGGAGGTCATCAGCCTTTGAATCTTTTGGTTCTTTTGTAGAGTCCATATTTATGAGCTCATTCCACTCTTCATCACTGTCACTATCCTCATGAGTGATTTTCTGCACAGTAGATAAATCTACTGAAGGAGTGTGTTCAGGGGATGTAGGCTTTGACTTCTTAGGTGAATCTTCCATAATGATCACCTTCTTCTGAGTAGCACCTAGGTACTTCCTCTTCCTTGAGTATTGAATGAGGTGCTTAGAGGTCTTAGAAGATTCTTTCACTGTTTTGTTGTTGGAGTAGCACTTGACTCAAGAGCATATATTTTCATTTTCAGCTCTTCAATTTCTTCCTCTTTCATCTTTAACACAGTAGATTGAACAGAGAGAGAATTTGTTACTTGTTCAACTTTCAAGGTCATTTTCTCCTTTTTAGTTTTCTCATGCCTTACAGACTCCAGAAGTTCTTTTTCATGTTGAAGTAATGCATCAATGACTTCATTGTTTCATTGTGCATCTTCTTTGAGCCTTTTGAGTCTTGCTTCTTGTTTCATCAACTCATCAT
>BJCN01338058.1:0-10476 GCA_018326445.1 Flaveria brownii
TACCCTCGGCTTGGACAATGTTGTCCCACCAGCATAGAGCTGAGTCCATAAAAGAATGAGTGGCAAACTTCACCTTCTGGTCCTCCCGGCACTCGCTGATTTCAAGGACAACCTCCATCTCCCTCACCCATCGGTGAGCAGCAGCAGCAGTGCCATTACCATCAAAGTTAGGGGGCTTGCATCTTTTGAATGCCCCATAATTACAGCCTCGTGCTGCCTCCGGCACAAGCTCTTCTTCCTCCTCTTCCTTATCAGTAGAGATAACCGTCTCGGTCTCGAGTTGTTCTCTCCCTCCCAAGGTCCTGTTCCTATCCTTCCACTCTCCTTCTCTAACAGCTTTAGTCACTTCGGTCACCACAGACGGCAAGATCATCTGCGTGACCTGATGAACCTCCTCCACCATGGCCTCGTTCACCGAGGCTCTCAAATTAGCACTCTTATCACCACCCTCTGGATGAGGGGTCTCAGGCTCCTCATGGGTCACCTTTTCAACCCTGGGTCTTCCTCTTGTGACCCGTGGTCCAGCATCACATCCACCACGTATTCCGCCTCATGAAGCCTTAGAAGATCTACCTCAAGCCATCCTCTAACACACCATAAGATTCAAACACTAACACGGTCATTCAAGGTAATAGCTCAGTTTATTTAAAGTATAGTAAGTCCCTAATTACAGTGGCCAGTTGTGATTAGCCACTTACTTTACTCTTCATACCCCAATCATTTCCTATCCTGACTATATTAGTATCTAAATCTACTAAGAGCAAACAGATCAAATAACATACGCACATAATACCGGTTAACATTTAAGAAAATACCTGATGGCACATAGCTACTTGGACTGGCATCCATTCCCTTTGTCCCATTCTCAGTTTAAGTCTAGGTTTCTTTTGAATTATTTACCCATTTCACTTAAACTTTGACTCTGATACCAACTTGTAAGGCCCCATTCCCCGGCAGCTCACAGTTGGTCATTCATCGCACATAAACCATACATTTATTGAAAACATTGCAGTGGAAATTTAATTAAAACCTATTCATATAATCATAATTGCTTTTGCAAAGTAATATATCATTGTTACATTACAAAACATCAGTTGTTGCATTACATCATAAAAACATTATTGCAATATAAAAATGGATGCAATCAAAAAATAAGCCAAGTAGCTGCCCTGTGCCATCCCCAGCAACTTTTACCTGCCAACTGGAAAATACATAAAAGTCAGCGTTGTTGAGTGAGTTCTAGTTTTATAAATAAAATACTTTACCTTTGGTATAACCTTTCTTTACTTTCATACGAGATCATGCATCATACGTACAGATAGAGAATATTATTTTTAACTTTCATTATCATTCTCTTACTTTTGTTCTCATTCTTTCGTAACTTACTTTACATCATGCTTTTACTTTCTTACTTTCTTACTTACTTTCTTTCTTTCTTTGTACGTTCGTCATTCTTTTACTTTCATATGGATCGGGTAACAATACCTCAAACATTATGCATGAAGCAGATGTTGGACCTGTGGTAACTAAACCACGAACATTGTGCTCGAATTTAATCCAGTCACCTAGGGCAAGTCATCTCTCCCAATCATTCAAACCAATTGGTATACCCCGAACATTGTGCACGAAGTTGATGCTGAACATGTGGTAATTAAACCACGAACATTGTGCCCGAAGCTGATCCAGTCACCTAGGCATACCAAAGGGCCTTGTCAATCTCAATGATTGACCCTGTATTCATTCTTTGGGGTAGCTAACCCGCATCACAGTTGAGCTAAAGACACATGGTCGTGCACCTCCTTTTATTTGCTTGCAAGCCATTCTTTCGTTCATTCCTTTTCAACTTTGTTATCTTTCACTTCGTTACATTATATTTTACGTTCATTCATTCATTTGTCATACTACGTAAAGTAATAACATAATATTCAACATATTTTATAACTTAAAATAAATACCTTTGCATACTATTAAAAGATAACACATTTTACATACCTCACATCATCCATACATACTATAACCCTAAACCATTCCATAATTATATTTAGAGTGGGTAATCATTGCCCATAAGTCAAATAAGGTCAAAGCCTAAACTTTCTGTTTTTCCTGAAATTTCAAAAATTATTCTAAGTGTCTAGGCGCATGGACACTATTTGAGCGTTTCTGCCCTGTTCAGGTGTTTTTGCTACTATGCAGGCGTCTGGACTTACACAGCTATTTACACTTAGGCGCAATCTATGTAAAAACCCATATTCTTAACATCATTACTACATCACATACACCCAAAATATGCATCCACCCTCATACACATTCGCACACACATACGGGTAAAAACTCATTTATATAAAAACGTACACACATGTATTTCCATTCCTAAAATTGTGAAAATATGTAAAGTGTGGGTTCTAGAAACTCATCTTAGCTGCTTTTGAGTTTAAACCCTTATGTTGAGCTTCTCAGACGTTTCAAGCACCTAAAACCCACTAAAACACACCACCCGAACATACAATAACACACAGCATATAACCGAAGCTAAGTCTAGCCAAGAACAACTTAATTACACGAATTCCTACCTTGAACTAGGCTTTTTCTTGTTCCTCTTCAAAAATCCGAGAGCTTCTTCTCTTTCTCTCTCTAAAACCCGATTTCAAAAATGTGATGTGCAATTGTGTATGGGCGGTCATGCTCTTTTGTACAAAATATAATATATTATTTTGTACTTTGACACATTTAACTCCTAAACTTGGGTTAAATTGTATTTTCCACTTTTATTCTTCCTTTTACAACCTTTTAAAATATTCGGGTGTTACATAAAAACTCAAATTACTAGAATATAAAAAAGTATAAAAAATCTAATATAAATATAGAACTTTAAATGAAAAGATTAGAAATCAAATAAAGTTTTAAAACAGTAAAAATTAAATAAAGTTAAAATTGTTTTTAAAAAAGTTAACCGAATTTAACAATAAAACAACAAATATTTAAACGTAATAATATTTATTTGTTTTGTCATTTATTAAATTTCTTTTGTTTTATTCTTTTGTTTTTTAATTTTAATTTAGTTTTTAAGTTTAATTTGGTTTTCTTAATCTTTACTTTAAAATTTCTTTTTACAACTTTTAATTAATGTAATTTTTTAAAAAGCATATTTTAAATTTAATCCTTTTCCTTGATTATTTTAAACTTTCATGTGATTTTTTATTTAATTTTTTTATTTTTTTAGTTGTAGAGAAAGTTGCATTTAAATGGTAATTATGCTTTGATCATATTGCCAATATAGTCCTCACATCTTTAAAAATCAACACATATTAACGGTGGTGATTAAGTTTGCAACTATCTCACAAATTTTTGGATTAGGTATGTAATTATCTCACAAAATTTTGAATTAGGTTTGTAATTTTTAAAACATGGGGAACAAACTTGTATTATGTCAAACCATTCGAACCATTTATGCAATTTTCTATATTTATTAATTAGATTACCTTTTTAAGTGTTTAAAAGGGGTATTTGGTTAAATACTGGGTCACCGATCGAATAGTACCTGGTGCTGCAAAGAGCTCCCGCGTTTTCGCAGGGTCCAGGGAGGGTCCGTCCCATTTAAGGGAAGATGTACGCAGTCTTTCCCCCACATTTTGTGGGGAGGCCGTTTCCACGGATCGAATAGTAAATGTGCTAATTTGTTTATTACGGGTCTTTAAAAAGTGAGTCACTTATCTGATTTAGAAAAATTAAGGGCTAAGTTAAATATTTACTAATTAGTTCATATTTATTTTATACAGTAAGTGTTTTATAATATGTTTATATGAAATTCTAAAATCATAAACTATTTTTTCTTAGTGGAAGAGTTGAAAGCGGAGTAGAAAAAAACTTTTAGTCACGTAGGGGCCGGCTAGAGCGCTCTTATGAGGATCTTAATTTAACAACACCATTAGCTAGAAAAAACGACGTGTAATTGCCAAAGAATTCGATCTATAAACATAATTAATGAAAAATCCAGGCCATTTTAGACGACACAAGAGTCAACGAGGATATGATAGAAAATTTTTGTTCCCTTTAAAATATCTAAACGAATATAGCTTTAAATATATCAACGCCATATAGAAAAATAAAAAAAATAATTAACTGTTGTTTGTAGAATAATTTTAAACTAAAAACAGTTTATAATTAAATATCAAAATTAATGTGAATTAGTTAACAAAAACTACAAAAATTAAAATGTCATTAGTCTTATATTGGTTTTATCATCATAAGTCTTAACATATTTGACCCAACTTATACATCATGCATGACAAAGATTGGGTATCACATGCTAGAAAACTTTTTATATATGTTATCATCAGGATATAACTAAAGTTGGACTTATCCTACTAGGCATCACTTAAAGAAGATGCCCATTCTAGTTATTTCATACACATAGATAAAACAAAATAAAAGTAAAAATGCTCATAACAATTTGATGGATTCTTGTGATCTCAAAATAAAGTTACATGTTCTAAAATATATTAAGAGTAAATGGAAAAATGATAAAATAAGCTATTAATCATGTACCGTTTTATGAGAGATGCACATATTGCAAATATAATACATATATCTTTGCATGCACATGCATGCATGTCAGTATTAGAAAAAAGAGGATTACCAAAGGAAAAAAATCCATTAGCAGTTTGCCGAAAATTGGATTACGGACGATCGTATTTCTAATGGAGTATCATTTGTCAAAAATCAGATTACACACGATCATATTTCTAATGGAGTATTACTGCTCCTCGATAACAAATCTACCTGGGGATTACTGATGGAAGTGTTCGTCAGTGGTACTCGCTTGTGTTGTAGTGTGCATGCCTCATATGTATGTATATCCATACATAAACGCATCCAGGATCAAACCTTCTATCCATGCATACAAATATACAACTGATGCACCTAGATTTGGTCACTTGATACTTTTAGGTGCATTCTAAATTTTTTTTTATCATTAACACATCTAATGGTAAATTTAATAGAATACATGTTTAGATCAAATCTTAACAAAAAATCACAAAGCCACTTCTTATACCTGCAAATTCAAAACAGGTGAGAGAAAAATGTAACCGATATTTTTGATAATGTCTTCTACCCCCACACAAGAACGTTGAGTCCGGATCTCACTTTAATGGTTTTTTCACAATGAAATAAGCATCACCTATCATACCTTAGCATGAGTCATAGTGTCTCACATAGTCAACCAAATATTCTCCCAACAGCTTAAACATAAGTTGTTATATTCATGGAAATCACATTTTCAAATATAAGATGTAAATGGATTATTTTTGACCTAATGTTACATTATTAATGGTGTTTGACCTATGCATTATAGTCAGAACTAATTTGGTGTACAACTTCTATATTCATTTATAATGTAAACTATATATATCCAGATGATTGAGTGGAGTAACTCGAGGAAATATACATTGAATATCTCTACCTACTTTAACTATTATATATATATGATTGAGGAATGTGATAAGCATAGATTAATTCAAATAATATTTTTGAATAACTTCTAGTCAACACTTATTCTTAGTACGCTCGCGCGGGATGAAGATTCCGATCTTGAAGCGAATATGTAAAAAAAGGGTCCAACTGAGAGGTTCGGTGAGCACGTCTGTTAGACCTTGAAAGGATCATACATGCCAATTCAAGTAGTATGATGGTTGTTCTGTTGAAATCTCCCCAACTCCAAGAACCAATGCAGATGAAGAATCTGCATCAGCAAAAGAAAGAATACAAGTGTCGGCTATCTGCATTTGTACATGCGGATGACCAAAGAACAAATGCAGACAAGTATTTGTTCTTCCGCATGAACAAATGCGGACAGCCGAACAAATGCTGCCAAGGATTTACTCTTCCGTATTAACTAATGCGGATGATCAGCAACAAATGGACTAAGTGTTTGTTCATCCACATTTGTCAATGCTAATGACCAAATACTAATGCGGTTGAAGAAAAACAAATGCGGATGGAGTTCAACACATACGCATTAGTCAATGCGGATCAATAAAACAAATGCTGATGAAGACCTTTTGTACTTGGACTAGATTATGTATAGGTATATTTTAGTCTTTTTTTAAAGGCTTCTTGTCAGCCTATAAATAGAATAGACAACCTCGTATGTGAGATGACTTTAAAATCTTTTGACTGTAACCTTAGACAATCAGAATATCTGTCTTTTGTCCCCAAGGTGTCCGGTTACTGTAAAATGCTTAAACCCTAGCATTTAGTGTAACTGTTCATCTTAATCAATACAAAGAAGCATTTATGAGTATTTCTTGCATTCAATGTTCTGTGTTTATATGATTCCGCCATATAACCACTGACTCAATCATCATATTCGATCCTTGTTGTTTCACAACAACAGAGAATATCATTCTCACACCCAATCAATCTATCTTGATCAGTGCGTGAGGGTGATGTTCTAATAGTAACACATTGTTAATCACCTTAGTAGTGATAACAACTCTTCTGTCCTTAACTATTGCAGTAATGCAAAGTTCACCGTCTCCATCTATCTCATTTGTCGCAGTTTCCTAGAAATGGTTAATTACATCCGTGTATATAGACGGGTTAACCGAGATGGCATAACGTATCTGAGACGGCTTCAGTCCATCTATGAGGGAACAAACTATAGCCTTGTCATCAGGTACATCCCCAGGATATGCAACCGCGTTATTGTTTTTGTTGAAAACCAACGATCTAGCAATCTGAGATAATAGAAGAAAAATATAAGTTATAAGACACTTAAAAACAAAAGTTATACTTGTAAGAATTTTTTTTGACACTTAGAAAAAAATTTCAAGAACTTGAACTTTTCGCGCTAGAGTATTTGGTTCTCGCACGAGAACTAAATTTTTAAATTTAAACTTCTCGTGCGAAAAGTAAAGGTTTTCGCATTAAACTTCTCGTGCGAAAAATAAAGGTTTTCGCATGAAACTTCTCTTGCGAAAAGTAAAGGTTTTCGCAGAAATTGAGTTTATTCAAAACTTAATTTCTTCGCGCGATAAGTTCAGAATGTCAGAGAACTTTTCAAAAGTTATCGCACCAGTTCATCTTCTAGATACTTTTCGCATCTTACAACTGTGCAAAATTTAAAATTTTCATCTATTGAAATTAAGTATTTTAATCAACAAAACATGTACCATTGGTATCGTCTAAGTCATTATTAAAGTTTATTGTTATTAATTTGTTCTATTTAAGTGTTTATTAATCGTTTCATATTCAGTCTCAGTTCAAACAACTCAAAAAAGAAGCTATAATTTCCATTATACCTTTGTAATCACTTCGACACCTATTTGCGACAACAATGAACACTAGAAACGATTTTACAGAGTTTCGACACAAATCAATTTGAGAGAGAAACCAATTTGAACTTTTGTGAATACTTTAGGGTTTTGCATGATTGTAGATTTTATAAGTGCTCAGACTTCTCGCACGAGAAGTCTGAGTTCTCACTTGTTAACCTTTTTCGCATGATTTGATGCGAAAAGCTCCTGTTCTTTTAAATTTTCTAACTTTTGATTTTAATTTTTATTTTTTTTATTGCTTTTTTTAAACATCTTATTTGAGAATTATTGAAATGTTATTAAAATGATATGTTTAACGAAGCATTTACTCTTATACAAACACCCTTAATTTTTCAATTTTCAAATTTTATAAAGCTATAACAAAAATTTTCTAAGTACAAACATCATTTTATAAAAAACAATGCAACAACTATCTATTGAAATAACTTAAACCTTTTGTAAATTTTCAAGTACAGGTTCATATTTCTTAGAAATTGATCATTGACATCATCCAGCAATTATTTTAAATAAGACTGGTTATGTTGATTGTCAATATTTTGTATCATCTTAAACTTAGACTTCAAGTTTTACTAAGACACATAAGCTGTGATTTTATCATGTTTTGATTAAGTTATATGATTTTTAGTAGATCCTACAATCAAAAATCCTGCAAATCACTTATCCAGCTTCACGACACTATCGAGATTTCAAGTCACTCTAATTTGGATTAAACCTTTTACTCCTGGTCAGATTTTTTAGATTTCATTATTGACTTAGATAATATCTATTTGAGCATAACTAGCACGAGAAACGTTTATGAACACCAAATATTGACAAGTTGTAGGACTTATTAACAGCTAGTCAGACTTATGTTTTGCCCTCGCAAGACGATTAGGACTTACATGCCAAGTCGGTCTTACATGCCCCATCCTTTGATCATAACATTGTCAAAAATGAAAATATTAACATATAGTATGTATGTCTATGACATATCTTTTATTAACGTGCTCACTGCCTTCTTTTATTCCTATATGGTCTTTTTGGCATCTTTTTGCTCATTTTGTTTATTTTTCTCTTTTGTATTTTGTTTTTCCTTTGAATACCTTGTTTATACTTTTCTTTTATACTTATAGATACATATATTATCTGATATATGCTGAATCAGAAAGCAACTGGCTTGAGTATGACAAGATTATTACTCTCAGTCTGTTTTAGTGTGGAGTCAACATATTCACAAAACCTTGATGAGTTCCCCACTTTAGTCATAGAGAATTTAATTTTCAGTGAATCACAGAGCATAGTGCTTTTCATCCTTGTTCATCAAGCCTATCAACATATTAAACATAATCCAAGTCAGTTTCTTGTATGCCTTTGAATGTAACAATACAAAATCAAGAAATGTGCTATCACTTCCTATATACACTTGAAATTTTATATTTTCTAACTTCTAAAATTTTTCTTTTTCTTTTTTGTGTTCAAAATTACTCCCTCTAAGAACACACGCTATTTTTGTATCATTTTTGAATTTTCTCCCCTAATATTGTGATTTTCTAAAGAAAATTACTATTTTAACCAACAAAAACAAAATATTTTTGTAAAGGGTGTAATCATAACAGTTAACCAAAGTTAATCATTCCCAACGATTGAATGAGAAAGTCAAATCTGGAATGATCAAACGCCTTAGTAAACAAATCCACAATGTTGTTATCTGAGTAAAATGATTCTAAATGGATAAGCTTTCTTTCAAAACAGTCATGGATAAAATGCATTCGGATGTCGATGTGTTTGTCTTTAAGTGTTGAATCGGATTCTTCACTATGTTTAACACTGCAGTATTATCACACAGAATACGGAATAATCAGATCCATTTATACTATTGTAAGGATCTACAATAATCATATCGATCTCATATTTGTGAATGTGGAATGTAAACAAATATGGACAAGAAGTAGAAGTATAGAAGGATTAAAACACAAAGTAAATAACTTCTTCTTTCTATTCCTCTCTGAATTCAGTGAGTATAAATTTTGAGTATAAATTCATGCAATGAAAAAGCTTTACCAAATACATAACACTAAAATCTATTTATACTACAAAAGAGTTCTCGCGCGAGTCCTATGTTCTCGCGCAACAAATGTTATCGCGCGAGAACCTAGGTGTCGCTCGGTAACTTGGCTTCTGAACTTCATCTTTATCTTGATTTGATTTCCTGAGCCTCTAGGTTCAACTCCTACAATGTTGGGCTCGGACAACAGCAAAATCTTTAGGACCTAGAGTGGGTTCACCCAAAACCAATGACCCAGAAAAGTATGGGGGCTCCTCTACCCTAATCTGCTGTGAAGGCATGACGGATTCCCTCAACTGGTTCCCCAAATGAAAATGGTACATCGGGAGCTTGGGGTGGCATCTGTGATAATGGGGGCAATCCCGCCCAGTCCTGGTTCTCCCCAACGAGGCGTACCAAAATATGTGCCAATTGGCTGATACGTGGAGCCACTCCGGTCCGTGGCTGGTTGCTCCTTTTTGAAGTCCATGATCGGTAGGTCTCGATTATAGGCATGGATTCTTTTGGCCTCCAGTTCTCATGGATTCTGGAACATAGCCAACAGATTCGCGACCATGTGGAAAGTGTAAGGCCCCGTTCCCGGGACGCTTACAGCTGGTCAGCATCGCACTTAAAACACATCATTATATAGTCTTTACTAAAAGCATGCAGCGGAAACTGTGAAATAACTTTTCATTTTACTATAAATGCTTTTGCAAGTTAATACAACGTTAATCAATTACAAAATATATATTTTTGCATTACATCACAAAAGCATTATACAAAAGAATATCATCCAAAAGAGTCAAGTAGCCGCCTCGTGCCATCCTCAGCAACCTTACCTGCCAACTGGAAACACATAAAAAGTCAGCGTTGCTGAGTGAGTTCTAGTTTTATAATAAAACATACTTTACTTTTATTTAAAAGTTTTTCTTTACTTTAATGTTATCACACATCATACGTACACATAGATAATATCATTATTATCTTCATCATTCGTTATCATTTGCTTTTATGTAGATCCTGCCCATCTTTACCCTCTTCACGGCACGCAGCCATGATTACGGAGGTCGAGTGGCAAGGATCCTGATTCATACTTTATCATTATACTCTTCC
>BJCN01338061.1:0-10223 GCA_018326445.1 Flaveria brownii
GACCCTCCCTGGACCCTGCGAAAACGCGGGAGCTCTTTGCAGCACCAGGTACGCCCTTTTTTTAATTTTTTTCTGAAAGAAGACGACGAGAGAAACAGAGACTCCGAATTACTTTTTTGAAATTCGATTTAAATTGTGAGATATAATTTTTTGTGGTTTTTTTAGTCTAATCGTGTCATCTCACACTTTGTAGCAAAAATACACTTTGTAAAATAACATCATCCTAAAGAAAAAGTAATGATGCTTATTATAACTATAACGATTGAGATGTGTAATGGATTGTAAATGCTCTAAGACTCAACATTTTAGATATATAGCACAAGTTTTTATTGTAGATACATGTAAATAAAAGTTTGAAGTTTGTTTTTGTAAGAATTGGTTGATTTTCGTAATTTCTAAAATTGTCAAATCTCATATGCATGATTTGAAAAATAGTTAGAAAACTAGTAATTAAGCCCCTACGTTGCAACGGGGCGTAAAATCATGACAAGTAGCACCAATTTCACATCAGTGGCAACTAGGGTTGTTCAAATAGCTCGACGCTCGAAATTCGCTCGAACTCGTTCGAAAAATGCTCGGAATTTTGCTCGTTCGATTTTCCGCTCGGTTGTAAACGAACCGAGCGGCTCGGTTCGGTTTGAAAACGAACCGAGCACGAGCAAAGGTAAGCTCGCTCAACGCTCGTTCAGTTTCACCCGAATTATTTTAATTTAGTTTTTATATATTATATATTTGTTAATTTATTAAGTTATTTACCAATAACCACTATTTTAATTATTTAGTCAAAATACCAACAACCCTAAATGTAAAAGTCTTAATTCGCTAATCAAATTATCATTTCACATTTCAAAATCATTTCATCATGTCACCCATCACCGCTCTCCAGTCATTCCCCATATCCCCCCACCTCCCTACCGACTACCGAGACGCCGACCTCCGACACTCCGACATGCAAACCCCGACCTCCGGCACGCTGACCTGCGACCCCGACCTTTGGCAATCAGACCTGTAACAGTCTGACCGTTCCCGCCTCCGACAATCCGCTTCCGAAGTCTAAAGTCCGACCTTTATTTGAAGTCCGACTTTGCTCAGTTGATTCTAATCGTGATATCTTGAGGTTAGATTTTTCTTTAATGATCTAATTTTTAAAGAACATTTGTAGAAGCATTGGGAAAGATACTACGGTTGAAACTTGAAAGTTGGAACTTTTGAATGAATCAAGCGCTTGGTTTAAACCAAGCGCTCGGTTTAAACCGAACGAGTTTCGAGCATGAATTTTGCGCTCGAATTTGTAAGTTCGAACCGAATCGAGCCGCTTGGTTTGTAACCGAACCGAGTTCGAGCAGAGCTGCATTCGGTTCGATTCGGTTCGTGAACAACCCTAGTGTCAACGACTACCAACACTGGTAAAATTCGTATTAAAAAATAAATAAAAATGAAAATAACAAAACCAAACCAAAAATATACCTTAAAATATTGAACCAAACACATGAGACGTAAAACATTGAAAACAATAATTAAGTCAATCTAGAACTCATATGTTGTGACGGGTCTGTTAAACGGAAAAAATAGAACTAAAAACGTTGAACCACACGTGAAAGTCACAACGTGTTAACTCGTAAAATTTACACCAAAACGAAATTTTTGTAAAAGATGAAAAGTATAGGGGACCAAAGTTGAAAGTAAAAAAATATTGGGGGCTAAATTATAAAAACATGTAAGAGTAAAGCTTAAAATAGAAAAGTTAAATATTAAAGAAAAACAAAAGACAAAAGATCGTACAACCCACCAAACACATAGTACAACCAATGATGCGAAAAAAAATTAATAATTAGTATATTATAAACTAAAGGCTGACCAGATGCATGGTTAATTTGTGTTGTGTTCGTTATTAAAAAATTGTTATTTCACGCTATCTAGAAAAAAATTAAACTTACCATATTGCAGACTAAAAGGGTAGACTTTTAAAGCAATAAAACACAAATTCATTAAAGCATCATATATAGTAGAAGAGATGTCACAAATTAACAAGATATGTAGTTATTCTATTCTAATATCCTTCTAAACACTTATGTAATAGCTCGTGAGTGGTGACTGCTTTATGCTATTTTAATTAGTGGATGATAATATTTAAACATTAAGACACAGACAAAGATAAAGAATATGAATCATGTGACAATATTGAGTAAAGATGTGTCACAATATGATGAAAAAGAACAAAGAAATGCATGAATGTTAAAGAAAGACTAAGATGTTTTACATACATAAAGTCACCAATATATCATAAGCTAAGTCACCAATGTGGAAGTGGTCTCACATGTGGCATGAGTGGGCTTAACTCATATGAGAAAGGACAATCAAATATGCTAAGATAATTATAAAGATACGACAAGATAAATATATGTCATAGTATCAAGATGATAAGATCAATATAGGGTGTGTAATAGTCTGAATGGACCAAATTGAACAAATCTTGACCGACGACTCAAATAGCTTTAAACCTAGAAGCAAATTATATGTATGTAGAATGGGTTGGATCGATCCGGTCTTTAGTATTTGTGGTTTGTGGTTGGGTTTCTAGGAAAGGCCCGAATTATGCTCACCCATAGGCCAAATCAGTTTCGAGCCGATGTGAGGCAACCCAAACCAAGGACCAAATAACTAAATGAAGTGAGTTCAGACCAAAACAAGTCCTCTTAAAAATATGATTTTGATGGACCTAAACTCAAATTGAAATGAGTATTGTTAAATAAAAAGATATAAAAGGGTTCTATTGGATAATTTCTTGTTTATGACGGTTGATGATGTCAGTAGTGACGAGGTGGTGGGTTGACGAGGTGGTGTCAGCTAGTGGTTGTGGACACAATGGTGGCGTGACAACATCAACTATGGTGGCGACATCCAACAACTGTGGTGGTAGTGACGTTTAGCAATAGTGGTGGCAGCAAACTTGGTGGACGATGGTCGTTGATAAGGCTACGATGGCGGTGGAGTCGACTGTGGTGGAACCGGGTGCAATAATAATGATAGTGGTCGCAACGACAGCTAATGGTTGGGACAAAGGTAGTGAAAATGGGGTTAGCAATGACGAACAAGTGGTGGAGAAAAACAATTGTCAATATAGAGATAAGCCATTTAAATATGTTTTTAAAACAGTCACATTTTATTCCTTATCTTTATTTTTATTCTTGTATTTAACAAAAATAACAAACTACTCATTCCATTTCATTTTCTATGACTATACCTCATCCTTTAAATTTTAAGAGAAAGCAGTCTCGTTCATTAAATATAGGGATTCATAATTCTTTAATATATTTATTAATAGATGTGAGTGGAAAAGAGAGAAATAATATATAAATAAAAAATAAGTATGCATATTGAGATGGTAAAAACATGAGGAATAAGATGTAAGAGCTTTTAAAAAAATACTCTTAAATAGCAAAATTTATAAGAGTAATCCTTCCTCTTGTATATTTTGAATAAACCTTTACTCACCCGTTGTATACGTAAACAAGTTTTTTTTACCAGAGCAACTCAGACCCTGTTTGATTGCACTGACCCACCTCCTGACCGTTGAGTGGCTGACTCAGTCAGGCGGTCAGCGTGCTTGATTACACTGACCCACCCACTAACCCAGTCCAAGACATCTGGCCCATCCTTTCCCTTGCTTCTGACCCGGTCTGGATTTTTAATATTTCTGATCCGATCCGGTCATAACTAAACATTCAAACAACCTCTCAGTTTTTCAGAAACTTGTCATCATTACCACTTCTAAGTTAGATGGAAGTATAGAACGGACATATCATGAGTCAAAAGTGGTCCAACATATATTCAAATGTCTACACCACCACCATTGTACCTCTCTTTTCTTTTTATTATAAGTTATTAGTAAAATTAGTCGTATTAATACATTGATTACTCACAAAGTTTAAACAGAGTAATTATCACTTTATCACTATATCAAACTAAACACACTCGTTTTGAACTATAACCTATTAATGTTTGGCCCGCCCGCCCATTAAAGTATCATCTTCTTTTTCTTTCACAAAAATCTATTGGTCTGTTGGTTCAAACCGAACCGAATTCATTCAACTTTGCTTTTTTATTTGAACGACGCTGATCTACTCTCACCCTATTTCAAATTAAATCTTCCACTGGCTTCAGCTCGACAATTCGGTAGAGGCGGTGCGACACTGTCACCTTTATTTGTGGAAAATTACTGGTCGGGTGATGTATAACGGCTAAAAGACCGCAACAGGCCATTCTTTTTATGGGTTAATTCGGGTCAAAGACTGTAACACTTCGTCTAAATTTAGACTAATAACTAATGTGTTTTGAACTTCATATTGTTCAAATTTTATACGATTTCACATATAAATGGCACTTGTAAGTTATGAATACTAGTTTCCTGGCCCAGACTTCATGAACTTATCAGGCAAAAAGCAGTGTTTATCTTCACATTAGTGTAGCATGCATTGCATTGGTTTTGTAGCAGAAGTGATGTAAATATAAGAGTTATATGTACAATAAGAAATCTTCCTTACCCGAAGCGGCGTCAAATAAGACTTTCAAAAGAAGTTTCAGGTTGTTGGACAGGCGGAAGATCCTGCTGCACTTCTTGGCCGACATCATCACCATCGAAATCCACCAAACGATTGTTTGCAGTTTCAATTCTTTCCTCGATCAACACGCCTTCATCAGTAACGGGCCTAGCGGGATCATCTGAGTGAGTCAACAGGGCTTCAAGAGGGGACTTGAGACTACCATTCTCTAAAGAAGCAAACTTCACCTCTAGAATAGGAGATTCAAAATCAACTCTAGATTCAGATGCATCTGGAGGTTGATCAGGGAAATGTTTAAGAATGTCGGTTTTGTCAAAAGTTGATGTCTTGACCACTTTAATAGACTCTCGCTGAGCATCAGTTTCGTGAGGAGGAGACGACGAACAGCTAAAACTAGCAGTGGGACCCACAACTTCATCATCTGATTGAGGTATTTCATGTGAGTCAAAACTATTATCCAGAATCTCTGTGGAAAAATCACAAGAACTTGTGGCCTCATCTTTCTCGTCGTCTATAGACTCGGGCGCAGTTGCTTTAAGAGATACGAGAGAAACTGAAGCCACCTCCTCACCATCAGTGTCTGATCCAAAAGTTGTATCTATAGAAGCTTGATTACTTTTAAAACATTCTTCTTCATGAGATTCAACTGTAGAACTATCACTGGCTTTGGTAAAAGATGAAAAGCCAGCTAGTGCTGCAGCCAAAGCGTCATCAATTGAAACAGTTTTCTTCGGCTTTTCCTTTTTTGGTGATTCTAAAACATCATTCACTTCCACTTGCTCATCACAACATGGAAACTCTTGGACAGTAGCCACAGATGTATCCTCAGGTGGTTTGTGGGTCCCAGTTGAGATAGATTCTGTCTTTTCTAAATCAGGTTCACCACAGGGTTGAGAATCGTTTCCCTCGTTGCTTATTGATCTGGGGTTGGGTTCAAGTCTTGAAAACGAGGGTGACACTGAACACCTGCCAAGTGATTCAACCTGCTGCTCTACACGTTGAAGTCTTGCCTCCATGTTGTTCAATGGTTTCAACATGTTCTCTTCAAATCTCATGCAGATATCTTCTATTCGACTCACTCGTGCGACAAGTTGTTCCAGTAAAATTTCGGCTCGGTTATTTGAAAACTCGTTTCTCTTTGTCCAATCACATACATTATCTTTATCTGGAGTGGAAACTGGCAATTGAGACCGACTCAGCTCAGTTTTGGCCTCACTCGGTTTACTAAACGTCTCGTCTTGCTGATGAACAAGATTCACGGGACTAGTTAAAGTGGTGGGTGGTTCTAAGTTGGTTTTCGTAAGTTTTCCTGTAGGATTGAAACTATTTTGATCGTATAACTTGTCAGATCTAGATTTGGTCAGACCTAGAAGTGTGGGAACTAGCATAGTCATAAGTGAACTACCAGCTGACGTTTCTGAATTAACCGTTTGATTCTCAGAGTCAGTGGAATCAACAGGGTCAGCAAACACGTACACTTCATCAACATATACACAGCCTTTATTTTGAAGTGATAGCAAGCGGATAGTGAGTGACATGCAAGGCTCTGAATCATTGATTTCTGCTGTAGCCTCATAGAAATCCTGTAAGCATAATATATGACAAAAATTACTTCAAATCTACTCACATATATTTTCTCTTTTTTTTCGTATATAAGCTAAATATGGTTTATACAAGTTTCCAACAAAATCTTTAAAACAAAGGTACCGTGACCAGTAATCAAAATCCTGATTCGAGTTTGTATAAAGTTGTATATTTTGTTTGGGTTAACGATTAGCCCCTCTTATCCAAACACACACAGACACTAAAACACATGTCTGGAAATAGCAGTTTAGCGTTATAAAAATATGATGACTTGTTGACAGGTTTTTAAAGAAAACAATAAGCTCTTATTGAGAAACAAAGATTTGTGTGAATGAAAAAGCTTTAGCGTGAAAAACAAGCTCCAGAATGATAAGGTACTTTGAAAAGTTTTCAAAACAAACTGGAACTTACAATAAAGCATAACTATCCTTTTACCTTTAACTAATTGCGGTTACCTTATGGTTTTTATATGTGTGTCCCCTTTTATGCCATTTTACAATTTTCAGCTACAACTATTTTTGCCAAACACTTCCATACAACTGACAAATACAACTCACAGCTGACAGCAAAACTTTGCCAAGCATACCTAAGTGGGTGTGAATTCAATTATCTGCATGTCCAGTTTTGAAGTGTATTACAATGGTATTTTTTTTTAAATTTTAGATTGTACCTGGTAGTTCCGGCTGTTGTTTGAAGTCTGGTCTGGAGCAACCGGGAGTTTAACTTCCACCCAATCATCTTCATTGGTGCCAATCTTATTCTCACCGGCCACTCTAACCTTTGGTAATGTGTCAGTGGAACCATCTGAGTTAACAGAAACAGCTTCCTTGACGTCAGTTGAAGGGAATGGATTGTCCTCTGCAGAAGCAGCACTACAGCGGACAGTACAGAGGTACTCATTATCACTCTGCAAAGCATGTGCATAATATATTTCGTATATACGTGCTGTACTTCTGACATACACCTGACGAATCTCGTGCTTTTGAGTGAAATTAACTGCAAATAAAAGCGGAAATGTTAGATTAAGACATGAAAGTTTCTGGAAGAATAGCAGCCTATTGCACAAATAAGAAACTAGCACAAACAAAGAAGCAACAATATATCACAAAAAACAACAGGATAATTAAAATAAATGACAGTAGTCTAATTACATTTTCCCAGGAACAAGGAAAAAGCAAGCATGCACGATAATTATTCAGATAATGATTCTGATCAATATAATTATAAAGTATGCAATAAGTAACCTTATTTTGGGGCATAGCCAGTGGCCCAGTAGTTGTTGTACTCGGAGTAAGTGAGGTACTCCCCTCTGGAGCAAATATAAATCCAAACACCCAAACTACAGTTGCTTCTGAAGCTTCATATTACACTTTTCTTGTGCAGATGGGCTTACTAGGATCTTAAGTTTATCATGAACCGAGGTCACCAAATGAAGATGATAACCAAATGAGGGATGTGCACATAAGCCTTCATGTGGCTATACACAGTTAACTAAATAAACTACAATATTTATTACCATCAACTTGGAATTGTAAATTACAAGGAATATGAAAATTAACAAAAGACGGAGAAGGTGTATCTTTGTAAAAATAATCAAGACTGGCACAAAACGACATGATCAGCACCGATGCAGATGATAAACGTTGATAATATTTAGCAGGTGAAAGCTGAATTTTACAAAGAGCTCAATTGACAATGAACTAAATTTACTCAATCATGGTGCATAATAAGATGTTAATCCCCAACGCTATTTCAATAGACTACGAGATTTAGATGTGCTCTAACATTTAGGGGTGCTCATTTGGATAGATGGGTTTAATCCAATCCAATTGGGTGCATCCGATTGGAAGTTGAATTTGATTGTCTAACATGGATCCGAACCATCCAAACTACCTCATGGTCTGAACCAAACCAGCAATCACAATTCAGTTAGATCAGTTTCCAATTCGGTTTGTCATTGACACCCAAATATATTGAGCTTAAGTTACCTAAGTTTGAGTCCACAAACTAACAGCAATTTTCAACATTAATATTTAGTAAAATGACTTGATAACTTGATTCTTGATGTCAACGCACTTCAAACTAAATTTTGTAGAAACGACAATATTTGAAATTACTAGTGCACGAATACTCCCCTAATAAAAAAAGTTAATTACAAGTTACAACAAAAGCTACCTGCAATGTAAAGAATTGATTTATCAGTGACTTAACCTTCAGTTTGTTTTATCCATTTAACCTCTCCCAAGGGAGGAGTTCCAAAATTACAAATTAAAATCAGGGGAAAGATTTAAACTCAGTGTGAAGGATAACTCACTGATGAGCAAAGATAATAACACTACTGTTTTCTTAATTACTACTTTCTCAACTCTGATTTAGGACCACAAGTTTGGTTAACTTCAAAGCAACAAGCTAATTTACAACGATATATTGGTTTTCAACTTTTCATATTAAACGACTCCCACAAGTTCAAGCTTACATAACACCATACACAGTTTCATTAAATACCTTCATCAAAATTCAAACAGCAACATAAAGTAATCACCGCCAATTCGCCAAACGATCTAACTTTAACAACAAATAAAAACCTACATAACGGATTTAAACTGAAAACGCAAAAATATCATCCGATAACACGCATCTGACAAACCAAAAGTAAATCAATCGACTAATTAACAAACGAAACAGCTATTAATCAAATAGAAAACTCACGTTTGATCTCGCAGGGTTCAAAATCAGAAGATGAAGGTGGAACGAGGAGGAGTGGCGGTTTCCGACACGTGGATTCCGAGTCGATCGGGAGATCAAAAGTCTCGAACGTGACGACGGAGTCGAGAGAACCGCGTGACACCGTCCAGCTCGTCTCGGAGCTCCACGGAGTAGTCATACTAGTTGCGGTTGTGGTAGAGTTGCCGCCGGCGGTGGTTTTTCTGATCTTCAGATCTGGCGGTGGTGACGGTGGCGACGGTGGCGGCGGCGGCGGTGGTAGTGGTGGTGGTGGTGGTGAACCTGTAAAGTGATCTGTTTGCCGTTGGGGTCACTCCCTGTTGAGTTCTTACTGGCGTAAAGTTTCCCAAGATAACGCATTCACAGAAGTTTCCCATGTTTATGTAACTATATTTTTTATTTTTAAAAAAATAATTATAAATGATTATGAGTGAAAAAAAAGAAAAAATATTATTAATCTGTATATTTGGGGAGTCACTATTTAATTGTTATAAGTTTTTTAGTATTTTTAAAAATGGTTTTGAGTGAGGAGAGAAAAAAAACAGCAATGATAAAAATACGAAGATATATTATTTAATTAAGGAGAAAAGAGAAAAAAATAGTAATTTTTATTGTAATTACAAGAATAAAAATGAGTAAGTTGATGTTAATGCTCTAAAAAAACTTTCGTATCCGCAATTAAAATACGTACAAAGGCTTATGATTTTTGGGTTGGTGTTGCTATATGGTTTTTTTATTAGTTAGGAAGATCCTCACAACATGTATTGAATAGTTGTTTCATGGTTATATCAAGTTGCATCTCATCTCATGGAGCCACATATACATGACAAACCTGTTTGAGGGATCTTGTCGTGGGGTCAAGTTGGCATTATATAAGAGGCATTCAGCGTATAAGAGCATTCACATCCCAATTGACAAATGTTCTTTTATCTTTATATTTTAAGAAAAATTGTAAAAAACCTTTAAATCAATCTTCCATCCCGTTCTTTAAATCATTCCTTATCTTTTTAATTTACCATTTAAATATAAGATTGCAACAGTAGATCGGTATATTTACCAATCTACTGTACACACCATAAAAACTACTCGTCCATCTCCCTCTTCTATCTCCCGCTTTTTTCTCCATACCCATTTCTCTCAACTTCTTCTTCTTCTATGCTACTAGGGTTTAAGAACCACAATCAAAATGATAGCGAGTACTTCCACAAGAGCCACAATATCTAAGAAAACAACAATCGAGATTTGGTTGTTTTGAGCTTTGACAGATCTTGAGTGATTCTTCGGAATATCCGGTATGAACACCACCTCTCTGATCTCTCTCTCTCTCTCTCTCTCTCTCTCTCTTTACGTTTT
>BJCN01338089.1:3209-18639 GCA_018326445.1 Flaveria brownii
CTTCTCCATATCGAATTTTTAATCAACCAAGTGAATAGGTAAGATGAAGAATGTGTCAAATCAGCCAAAAACATCTTCAAATCTTGGTTCTAGAGCCAAATGCTCTGATACCAATTGTAAAACTCTGTTAATTCCCAAGAGCAATAACCAAGATCTCAATCTCAAGAATGCGGAATGTAATTGAGATTGGAATAAGAGAAATAATGGATCAAAATGATTTCAATTGATGATCAAATTGATTACAATCTTGTGCGAATTGCATAGAACAATTACAAAGCAAATTTGAACAATCTGAACTGAAAACTTAGGAAAATCTGATTATAAAATGTGAAAAATAAATATTTATACTAAAACAGATGTTCTCGCGCGAGACAAACTTTTCGCGCAAAGCTTCCTTTCGCGCGACTTCTATGACTCGCGTGACTTCTCCATTTCGCTTGAGATCTCCCTTTCGCGTCTTGATTATCAACATCTTCATTTAGCTTTTGTTGTTTTGCCGAGCCTTATGTAGTCTTCTACAATTGGTTTGAAAATATCAAATCAATTAGTTTATAAACTTTTACGACCTATATTGGTCGTAACAACCTGTAATGACTAGGGGTGTTCACGGTCCGGTTTTCGCGGTTTTTAGATCAAACCGTAACCGAACCGTTAGTAACGGTTTTTTATCACTTAAAACCAAAACCGAACCAATCAAAAGTAAAAACCAAACCAAACCGAACCATTGCAACCGGTTTGGTTCCGGTTTGGTTTCACGGTTTGGGCTTTTTTAGGCCCATTTAAGCTAAGTCTTTGAGCTGTCAAAAACAACCCAAAAAGCTATCAAAATGCAGCCTTAAACAGGTCCAAAATCCTGTCAAAATGCGGCCTTAAATAGGTCCTAAAATATGCCAAAACGCAGCTCTTAGCCTGTCTAAAATAAGCAGCTAACAAGCTGTCCAAAATAATTAAAAATAAACTGTCCAACTATATGGGCATGAATACTACAAATTGGTGTTTAGGACTTGCAAGGCTTTTAAAATCAAGAGATTTATTTGGGCTTTAATTTTGTCAAATAAAAATATGGCAACCTAAACTCTCAAAGCCTAAACTAAAAATCTAAACATTTATGAGGGTTTAAGTCTTTAATTGAATTAATAGTTATGTATAAATATACATGTATATATATGTGTGTGTATATATTGACATACGGTTCGGTCCGGTTTTTTACGACCGGTTTTTGATACAAACCGTAAACCAAACCGTTCACAACGGTTTGAAAAATTTGAAACCAACCAACTAAAAGTTTAGAAAAAAAACCAACCGTAAAATCAAACCGAAGACCGGTTTGGACGGTTTCACGGTTTGAAACCGAACCATGAACACCCCTACATCTATGTATCAATGAAACAATTCACTTTTGCAAATCAATTGCTGGAACTCTTAAATTCATCTTTTACTATGTTCATGGGCAACAATTTGACATCAGAACCATGTAACTTGTTACCTGATTTGAAGATTTACAGAACAGATCATCATATCTTTTCATCAATCGAATCGAATCCGTAAGCATCAGTGCCTTACGAAATTATTGATTGATTTTTCCGACTTGTATGAAATCAAAGCCGCAGGCATCTTCGGGCTTCACAGTTCATACAATCGATCGATTGATTGTTACAGCTTAAGAGTTATCGATTGTTGGTTTTTTGATTTGAAATACGTAGCACAAGCCTCACAGGTCTGTTTGAACGAAAATCGAAGCTCATATCCCGAATTGAAATTGATTGGAAATCCTCACCCATATTAGGGCCTTCATGGAGCTATTCATTTGACACAATAATTTGTTATTCGATTTGAATCTAGCAAAAATTAAATTCGCAAATCTGATATTTTTGAAATCCATAGGCATCAATACGCCTTACGGAATTAGATTGATCAGATTTTTATTCGAAGTTGATCAAGTCTTCCCGTGGACAAATAGGCCTTACGGATTGATAGAGATAACCAAAGTTAAAATTGGTCGAATTGGGATAAATCGATAACAAGAAATATTTCTCTGTTGAATAATTACATGCCACTGTTGTTTAGAAGTAACCAAATTTGGATTTATTCCATCAG
Organism: Flaveria brownii; assembly: GCA_018326445.1. Lineage (NCBI taxonomy): Eukaryota > Viridiplantae > Streptophyta > Magnoliopsida > Asterales > Asteraceae > Flaveria > Flaveria brownii. The sequence goes on from BJCN01338089.1 coordinate 5,307, forward strand.
TTGGTTATCATAATTTGTAAAAAATTGGATTTGTTCCCAGATCTTTTTACTTGCAGAACTTTGATATATACAAAAGTCAACTCCAGAATACCAATTATGATCTTGTTCCATTCAAAGTTGTTCAAGAATTTAACCGGTCTTGTTTTGTCCTTTTTCTTGGTAATTTCTAATCAAAATTAAGATTTTGGTGTTACCTTTTAATATAACGAATCAAGTTTGTCCCGGTTCTTATTTTTGAATTGTGAATTAGTTGATCGGTAAGTGTTCGATCATTATTTTTTGATCATAACCAGTTTAACTATTTGTTGTCAAATTAGTATTTCATAAACAATAAACAAAGGATTGATCTTTTGTTATTCGGAAATACGCCTTGTCAAAAATTTTGAACAATCAAACACCACCATCATAAGCTCCATATCATCATCTCAATCATTTTCAGCCAATAGACTTGTGATCAACATTCCAAGATCAAGAACAACCACACCAAGTAGGATCATCAAGGGCTAAAGAACAATTCTATAAACCTTTCTTATACTTCTAATCAAGGTTAGATCCTCAAAAATATATGATTAACAAGTTTATAAAGTTGTATATGTATTTAACATACATATAGATCAAACCCTTTATGTTTTAAATCATCAAAACTATTTACCAACCTTATGAAGGCTTTAATTTTCAAATGAAATCAGTAAGAAAAGATTATGTAACAGAAATCTTAAGATTCTTATGAAAACAAAAGGTTTAATTAAGAACAAAAGGGTTTAAAAGTGTTGAAATATTTGTTATTTTATGATTAACTAGGTGAATTAGGTTAAATATTTAAATAACTGTGATTGTGGGTACAAAAACTAGAATTTTCTTAGAAAATATTAAAAATAATAAACTGGAAAATATGAAATAATTATATGAAATTCATTAATTTATATGATTTAATTGAGAAAATTAAAGAAAAATACTGAACGGATGATTTGGACTTAATAAAAATATAAAAAATTTATATTATGATCCTTATGTTATATTAGAATTATAAAATAAATTTCATGAATTAATTCACAAGCATGACAAAGGTTTATATTTTAGGAAAATTAATAAGAGAAAAATCAAAAGAAATGGTAAAACAGTAGAATAAATCATAAAAAATTTACATAAAATATGATATTTCAGGATAAAATAGTGTGTATAAATTTTGGAATTTTTAGAGACATTTAACTATTTTTTCTAATTAATATGAAACTTGTAAAAATTATAGTAAACTGTTTATTATGAATTATTGATCTAAAATTTTATGAGATAAATTAAATTTTTGATTGTTTCTGTTGCCAAATTTTGATGATTATAGGAAAGCAGCAGCTATTAATTTGAAATTTTTTCATAATTATGAATTAAAATGCTAAACATTTTAAAGAAATTTGATTTACTCTAACAAATAATTATTTTATAGAAATTATGTGACATTTAGTAAGAAATAAGGTGAGTAACATAGGCTCGTTTTGAATTAATAATTTTTGAGGGAAAAACATACTATTGTTAATGAAATTGATGCTAAATGTTATAAGTTATTGTCACTATGACACAACCATTAATTCGGATAAGGAACCGTCAGATAATATTGGTAGCGCTATTTAGGAATATGTCAATTATGCATCTGTCAAATAAATGTTATGATATTATATTATTTGATTCTGCGATTTATATTTGACAGTTATAAATCTCTTGGCATATAAGTAGGTTTGGTTGTGAATTTGTTTATGTGACATCAATTAAATGATATTATGTTATTAGAAAAACCTATGTTCTCACCAACTTTATGTTAACTGTTTGAGTATGTTTTTTCAGGTAATCAATATATTTTATAGTTTCGTGTATACGTTCATTGATAATTGGTTTGGTTACATAGGACAATTGTACATTTGGGTGTCTGTTGATCCTTCTGACTTTAGCTTATTTGTGGATGTTCACGTCCACCACTAGCTGAAGAAACCATAGAACTATGAAGATGTGTGTTTTGAAGTAAGTTTACTAATGTATAAGTCTAAATTATTAAACTAAATTTTGTAAATGTAATCCTATAAATGTATGATAATGAAATATTATGTTTAGTATATTGTGGTGATTGTTTGATATATTATAATCAATGTGTTATCAACCGAGAAGTCACACCCAAGTATTTCACCGTTCCGCCGAGATGTGACAAAAAATTAAATTCAAAATTTGATATTTTGAAACCCATAATAAAATACTTTTCGATTTGAATCTAGCAAAAATTAAATTCGTAAGGCCTTACGGAATTAGATTGATCAGATTTTTATTCGAAGTTGATCGAGTCTTCCCGCGGACAAATAGTCCTTACGGATTGATAGAGATAACCAAAGTTAAAATTGGTCAAATTGGGATCAATCGATAACAAGAAATAGTTCATCTGTTGAATAATTACATGCCATCTGTTGTTTAGAAGTAACCAAATTTGGATTTATTCCATCAGTTGGTTATCATAATTTGTAAAAAATTGGACGCATTCCGAGATCTTTTACTTGCAGAACTTTGATATATACAAAAGTCAACTCCAAAATACCAATTATGATCTTGTTCGATTCAAAATTGTTCAAGAATTTATCCGGTCTTGTTTGGTACTTTTTCTTGGTAATTTCTAATCAAAATTAAGATTTTGGTGTTACATTTTAATATAACGAATCAAGTTTGTCGCGCTTCTTATTTTTGAATTATGAATTAGTTCATCGGTAAGTGTTCGATCATTATTTTTTGATCATAACCAGTGTGAAAGAAATCACATCAGATAGAATACGAAATCAGATAGAATACGAAATCAGATAGAATACGAATCAAAATTAAAGAGAATAGAACTTCATTACAGATCAACTGTAATATAAGAGAACTAGAAAGATTGTATTGAAAGGATTAATCAACTACAACTCATCACTGAGTATTTATACACATTAGTTAACTACCCTTTAACTAACTAAGTTTTCAAATGCCACTACAACACCTGTACTTAAGAAAAGTAACAAATAACAAATGAAACATACAACTATTAAGAAATGACAAACAAGTCCCTGCACTAACCCTTCTGAAGTATAACACATAAGCTTCGGAAGAAAACCTCTACTCCACCAAATCTTCCGAAGGTTAAGCCACAAGCTTCGGAAGAAACTTCTACACTTCGGAAGAATTCTTAAATGCAAGGATCAGCTTTACTACTAACTTCACATTCTCCACCTTAAAGCTCAATCCTTGGAATCAACTAAACCATAACTAATTCCAAGAATTCTCAAACACTTTTGAAACTTGCTAACAGGCAGAGCTTTAGTCAGCATATCAGCTCCATTATCATCTGAACCAACAAAGTCCACAATGACTTTCCCTTCATTCAGCACCTCTCTAATAAAATGAAAAACTGAGTTTTTAGCGAATTGAATTGCCCCCTTATTATCACATAGGACTATAGCACCATTCAGGATAATTCCTAACTCAGTAACAAGTTTCTTTAACCATATTGCCTCCTTAACTGTACAGTTAAAGCAATATATTCTGACTCAGTCTAGACAATGTCACAACATGTTGAAGAGAAGCTTTCCAACTAACCACACTCCTAGCACTTTAAACACATATCCAGATATGGACCTTCCTCTATCCATATCTTTAGCATAGTCAGCATCAACAAACACTTAGACCAAAGATTTATCTACACTGCACTTGTTAAAACTCAAACCAACATCAGGAGTACCATTCAAAAACCTAAGTATCCACTTTACCCCTTCCCAGTGATTCTTCCCAGGATTAGACAAATATCTACTAACTACACTCACACCATAGCCTATATCAGGCCTAGTGCAAACCATTAAATACATCAAACTACCCACTATATTTGCATAAGGTACTTTAGACATATAAGACATTTCATCTATCTCTTTAGGATAATCTTGAGCAGAGAGATTGAAATGCTATGTAAAAGGAGTACTCATAGACTTACAGTTCTTCATCCTATAGTTCTTTAAAACCTTTTGAATGTATGAACTCTGCTTCAACTCAAGAATCCATTTCTCTTTATCCCTGTATGTTTCCATGCCTAATATTTTCTTGGCCTTACCAAGCTCCTTCATGTCAAACTCACTCATCAGCAGATCTGTAGTAGCTCTTATCTCCAAAGGATCTTTATAAGCTAGAAGCATGTCATCTACATATAAGAGATAAACAAGCCCACCAGATTTACCCTCCCTTGAATACACATAGGAGTCATAACTACTTCTTTTGAAACCATTAGAGATCATAAACTTATCAAACCTTTAATACCATTGTCTGGGAGACTGCTTCAACCCATACAATGACCACTTCAATAAGCACAACTTTTCTTCACTTCCTTGAACTACAAAGCCATTAGGTTGAGCCATGTAGATCTCCTCATCCAAATGACCATGGAGAAATGTATTTTTCACATCTAAGTGCTCTAACTCCATGTCCATTGCAGCTGTAAAAGCTAATATCACCCTTATTGAAGAATGTCTGACCACAGGACTAAAAATTTCATTATAGTCCACTCTTTCCTTTTGAGTAAATCCCTTAGCCACCGACCAACTTTAAACCTTAGCTTATCTGAGCTTGACAACCCTTCTTTAACTTTGAAAATCCACTTGCATGAAACCATCTTTTTACCCTTGGGCCTCTCAACCAAAACCCAAGTTTTGTTCTTATGCAGGGAATCCATATCCTCCTGCATTGCATGTTTCCATTCCTCACTATGTTCAGACACAACTTCCACTTCATAGGAAATAGGCTCAGAAGAACTCTCTTCTTCTGTTGTTAAAAACATAAAAGCAGACAAATCATCACTACTTCTGTATCTCACTGGAGGCACTATAACCCTCCTAGACCTATTTTTAGCTAAGCCTTGTGAAACAGTATCTGTTGCTTGTGTTGCACCAACATCCTTAGGATCAACACCATCACCATCACTTGTATCAGGATGTTGCACCTCAATGAAGCATTTCTTATGACTACTTACTTCACACTTTTGAGATACACTACACTTGTTCCCAATCACATCTTTATACATGGTATCTTCAATCAAGGTTGTTTGACATCCTGACTCTAAAAATATGGGCTTATTTTATCTTATATAGGAGGAAGAATGTCTTAAATAATATGGGTTGATATCATAGAAATTTGTCATCAGATTAAAAAATCAGATTGTTCGGTCATTCAAAATGGAAGTTGGATCTCTACATCATATCATAATACAACTTAAGTTGTAATAATCAAGATAAAATGGTTTTATCTCGATTCATACGTGATATCTTTTATGAAGCTATGCATTAGGAGGAGGTTACAGCTGAAGCGGAGACTGAAGGTAAAGATACTAGAGGATCAAATAATTCATAAAGATTTGTGCCCGAAGTCAAACATTGTTTGTTATCATAGTCCATATGGGGAAATTGTTAGAACTTATCCCTTATGGTTTACAATATCAAGTGAAAAGCAAAAAACTCGAATGCATGTGAGAACTACAGGATGATTGATGAAAATCTAACCGCGCGAGAACTTGGAGTTACCGTATGAGATCTTAATTTTCTCGCGCGAGAACATCTATTAGTATAAATAGTTGTTTTTTCTTTGTATTTCAGTATGTGTGATTCATTTGTAAAAGTGCTCTGAGAGTGAACAAGCAAAAGGTTGTGAGATAGGCCGTCCAAGGGGAGCTCACCTCGGGTAGATCGAGCTTAAATGATGTAAACTCCTTTGGTATTTTAATCGTTTGACTAATAATATTAGATTAAGTTTGTTTAATGTTTGTTGATATTACACACACACGCATGTGTGGAATTGATCGTTATGAGGACTTTACAAACCCTTGCTTAGTAAAATGAATATAATCACCTGGTGCTTTTAAACAATGTAATCATTTATATAACCATTTCATAAACATGCTAGAAATATTTTATGCATATAAACAAAGCATGCAAATGAAGTTTGGGAAACATATTTACCTTAATAGTTGGCTAGAATCATATCTTACACTCTTCTTTAATTTTGACAACACTTACAGCTATTCCTTAAGCTTACAGGAATAACACTAGCCTACGCAGAGTAATTTAGGAGTGTAAGGGACAAAATATTTGGATTACAATATCGTTGTTGGTCGCGCGAAACAAAGTCGCGAGAGGCTGCATGAATGCATGCGAAAGACGAACAAATCGCATGTGTGCGATTTGTTGATGCGAGAATCGTACGCGATAATCTGCTCCTCGCGCGACAATTGAAGGAAAGAATTGCATGCGAAAACGAATAATTCACATGCATGCGAAAATATTGAAAATGAAAGTGGCTTGCGAAAATTGCAGATGCATGCTATAGTGGAATACACGTGGAAATTGAAGCATGATGTCGCATGCTAAAGCATGCAATACGAAATGTTCATTAGTGGATCTGACACATGCGAAAGTGGAATGTTTTTGGAAGCATGCGACAACTAATTTCTGTAGTATATATAGTTGCATGTGTGAACAATTAATGTGTGTGCCATTTATTCCAATTAACCGAGAGTGCACTTTATATTTTGTGTAGTTTTCGCTCAGGTTGAGCAGATCACATGTGTGTGATTTCCACCTTCGGGTGAGATCGATCTAGTATCGATTTTCATTGTATCTTTCGACAATATACGTTTGATTTACAATGATTTTGTGCTGAATGTTGTGTTCTCTCGGTTGATACAATTCAAACCGCGCACCCGTCTCCGCGTATTATCAAGTGCAACAATCTAACGAAGTGAGATCGATCGCTTTTAAGGACTTTACAAGGAGTATTTGGAGTACAAGTTGCACTTCCCCATATGTTTTGGATTTTTAAAATCAATTGTATAATGCAAGATTTCATAGCATGTTTGTGAGGTCGATCACGCAACAATAAGCAAGGTGGTCACGGTTCATGAAATAACCAAGGTGGCCGAGTATATACTTGGTCAATCAGATTTTGAAATGTGGCATATTCCAAGCCTCGTTATCAAACACATGTCACTCTAGGATGACATGTGTCACCCTCTCAATCCTCGTCAGCATACCATGTGTCGATGCATGAGGGATTTGCTTAGGGAGCACGTAACGGACCATTATAGGTTGACATAGAGGTTCGCTATGCAACCTAAATTTTTGAAACCCTAATTCGTTGCACGGTGGTCCGCCAAGCTACCTAGCTACAGTTAGCGAAACCCTAATCCTTTAAACTTTTTATTTTAACTCTAGGCTTTCAAATCTTATTATTTTATTCTCAAAATATTTAAAGTGTTACAATTTGGGTTCTTAGAACAAATTTACATCATTCTTTCATTTGTAGTATGAGTTTATCAGGTTGTGACATATTTAATTGTATATCCCCAATGTGACCGATTGTATTATGTGCAGGCATTGTATTAGTTAGATCCCTAGCTAAGTGCAGACGATGCATCACACATGACGCAGTTCATGCAAGGTACCATGACATTACGAGGGATATGTGCATTACTACCAAGATAAACGTGTTAGAGGTTGATAGGCTAGAGTTTGATGATAAGGATTCCAGTATCATCATGCTAAACATTCATGCAAACCTAATATATATTGAAACCTTTTTCGTACTAATTTATGAGTATTCATGAGAAATGTGTAGACAATGGACAAATAGATATTCAAGTTTGTGAGCGTTAAAGTCTAATCTTGCGACCCCTTGCAAAATTAGGTGGTCAATCAATACCACACATCATCTGAAGAGTTTAGTAAGTTTTTTTTCTAAACTTTGTCTTATATGTGTATTTGTACTGGTAAATAGCAGCTTAACCTTTTGTCATTGAGTGAGGTTAGGAACCAATAACACTAGTCGTGAGATTTTTAAGTTGATGTACTTGAAGAGGTTTCATGAGGGGAGTCATCGTCTGCGCTGAACTACGTTTATCCAATGGCGACTAAATTGAAGGTACATCAGTTAGTATTATGTTTGGTTTTGATTTATAGCACGTATGTTGACGAATTTTTATCTTCGTGTTTATTTGACAACCATAAGAGAAGTATAATCATTTCTACAATCATAAATGTGTTTGTATTGATCTATGAGGGAGCAAAATATTGAAGGGTAAAAGAATGGTCAACTCATTAATTTTAGGACCACTCAATCCTTACTATGTCAATAGCAACCACTAAATCCTTACTATGTCATTATCGATGGTATCGGTACTTCCAACATGAGATCTCAAAGGCCATCTGCTGTCGAGGGTGCGAGCCCGGTGGCTTACCACCGTGTCACTGGCGTACACCTCAATATGGTGGCGCGAACGGGAGCGTGATCGCGAGGGTGATGATGGTAGCTCCTGCTTGTGACCGTTGGCGTGTGGTAGATTTCACAAAAAGAGCATCCGGACTCATTAATATAAAAAAAAATTAGAATAAATTTTTTACCTATATATATTCATCTCTATTTTTTGTCCAAATCATCCCATATCACTTTCTTTCTCTCTAGTATTTTTTAAAAAAACTTGGTCTCAACCATGGAATGTAGTTCCTCCTTATCCAATTCTTCCAAAGAAGACGAACTCATTTTTAAAACGGGAAAGATGGCGGTCGGGTATTTGATCGAGCAGTCTCAACGTGAATGATAACTAACGAGATCCTCGCCTTTAAATCATGACTGAGTGGGTACTCAGGAGATGTTGCCCCACGACAATCAACAATACTCACCAACAAAGACTCGAAAAAAAAGCATTTATCCACATCCGTCAAATACACTGAAAACTTTGTCATGAATTGGTCGAGCATTTGTGGGCTAGACGACTCGATAATCTCATATTAGACTAGTAATTGTATTGTTTTTAAATACATTGTGTAAAGTTTTCTATTTATATTAATGTAATATTTTTTTTTAATATTTATGTACTAAGATGGTAATTTAGAAAAACTAATAAATTAAGTAATTCGTTAAAAACACTGATCACCTAAGCCCAAGGTTCAGGCTACTTGATCATAGGTTCTATTTAGTGTCCAGTTAACACCACATGTAATAATATTAGAGGATAACATGAGAATGGACTCTCTCATAATTCAAGGCCTAAGAGATCTCACAATCCTCATTCTTCTCCGGAAATATTTGATTATTTATATGTAGATTAAGTATTTTATAGTTACCATGCTACTAATCATTTATTTAATGTTTATATATTACTTTATTACAAGAACAATTGTAGCCAATGCAAAGATACCATGAAGAGATGAGTAAGGAGTAAGGACCACACAACGATTAAGGGTCAACCGGAGTTGAGCAAAATGAGCTACAAGAACTAGTCTAAAAACTATTGGGCCAACACCAATCAAGATCGTCCATAACCCAACCCTACTTAGGTAAACTCTTTTTGATATACTTCTATGAATTTGTTTTTGTAAATAAAAATTATTTGATTGTAGTGTGACAGTTTTTGATTTAAGATTTTTTTACTTTTTTATCGCACAACAAATAAAGTTAGTTTTCTTAATAGAAGTTGTGTGTAACCATCTGTATAGTGTTCCCTTGATGAACAATCTATCGGTTATATGGACATATGAACTACCGCTAAATTATGTCGGTAATCTATCAGTGATAATATCTATCACTTATAAGTTACTTACTCGTTCCATGTTTCTGACAAACTTTCATCAAATGATGACACTTCCACCAAGGTTCTTTACTATGTGAAGCTCTCTATTTTGTAAGCTATAAGGTTAGAGGAAATATGTCTTTTAGATGTTTTTCAAGGATGTCATTAGTAAGTACATTTCAATAATTATGGACGATGGCTTAAAAACGAGATTCACGTGACATTTAAGTAATGCTTTGATTCATATTAGTGTATAAACTCGTGGTTTGCCGCGGGTTGTTAAAATTTATAATACTTGATTTCGATTACTTGTACATTAGTATTCAATCAATATATATGGATAAAAATTATATTGACAACTCTGTTTTGAAAAAAAAATCATGTTGAAACGTTGATATAATTTAGCACATCATAATGACAAATTTAGATTTTATAGACCATCATATTTTTATGATTATAAGAGAAAAAAGATATAAGATTCAGAAACTTGAAGCAGTTTTGAGAACTTGAATATTTTTAGCTTGATGACTTGTATATTATTACACATCATTACTTATTACTAAAATTGTTTTTATTTCGTAAATAACTATTATAATTTCTTTAAATAATATTACTACTATTATTTTTATTATTTTTATTATTATTAAATTCAATGAATTCATATGTATTAAAAAATAAAATTAAAATCCACCATAATATTACCATACTAACCATATAGGTGTCTTAAAGTCAAGATAACATTATTATTTTGACATCGTAAAATGTTTTATAATAAGTTTAGATAATATAAATATTCATTATTGTTTTTTATATGTTATGTAAAATGAATTGGCTAGCGTGATGCGCGAGTGTTACTGAGTTTATTTTCCGACCAGCCTTAAATATTGATTATATTAATATTAAATTATTATTATTATTATTATTATTATTATTATTATTACTATTATTATTATTATTATAACTATATAAATATTTAGTAAAAAGTATTTAATTAATAATATAATACTTAATTTAAATAGTAAAAATATAAATAAAAAATATAAATATAATGTTAATTTAAATTATTATAAATAAAGTAATACTTAATATAGTGAATTTAATCATATGCATTAACTCATGTATTAATTAAAGTAAGTTATTAAATAAGGATAATTTAGAAACATTTGTATAAAACACTTGTACCATATGATTAAATAGTTGTTTTATGTATCTTATATATAAAAAATTATCAAACTATCAATGGGTTTTGTATTATATAGTAGTAGAGATACTCTCAAATTTACATATACTATACCAACTTGATGTAACCTTCATGAGTTAAACAAGATTATGGTTTTTATTTTCTTAATTAGCTATTTTTCTAAACGTTCACATGTTATTTATTTGGCTATTTTACTCTTAATAAATTATACTTTTGGATATGGTGATTTCTATATATCGAAAGAAAATTGGATTCTATTAACTCAAAATATTGACCATTAGTCAGTATTAATCACAACTAATAATTCAACCAATATTAATCTTAACTTTTAATTTTGTTACTACTGACAGTCTTAATCTAACTGTTCGTTAACTACGTTTAGTTTTTTTATTACATGACACGTGATGTTACTCGTGACATAGTAACCTTTTATGTATTTCCGATATAGTAATCATCAAAAAGTTGTAGTTAATAGTAACCTTTTGTACTTACGATATAGTTGTAGTAAACAATGTAACTAGATGTAACTTAGTAGCTATTTTAGTAAGAGACTGTTTGATAATTTTTAAACTAGTAAGTGATAAATCAATACATATTCTTAATGTTTTTTCTTTATTTCTTTGTCTTATTTTGTGAGAGTCATTGTTGCACTTTACCTAAAGTGGGAGGACTTTTATGGTGGATGGTTTCATATAACCTAAAGAGGAATATGCTCCTTGATTACATGTGTTTGTTTGAAAAATTCTAATTATTTGCTAAATCCTCTTTTAAAAGAAAACGCCTTTAATAAAGTTGATTTATTCCCATGTTATCTTCCAAGTCTGCTATAACTCGATGGTCTTTTTTTTCTTGTATTCATTCTACAGCTTAGCCAATACTATTTCCTCGGTATTCCATTTAGACTATTATTGTTCTTCTTTGTTATCATCATCATAACCAGACAACTTACCACTGTTGAAATAAGTCTTACTTTCAAATTCAATATCAAACATAAATCATATATTTTCCAATTCGATATCAAACGTATATCATATGCTTTTTGTATTCAATATTAGACATAAATCGTATTATATAAATTCTAATCATTGGTAAATTGTTGTGTGTTTCTGTTTACACCTCTAATTGAGGTTAATGGAGTTACTGGGCTAAGGAGGTTTTTGTTCTGCTTATTGGGCTTAGGAGGCTGCTGCTAATTGAGCTTAAGTGATGCTATGACCTGGATAATATGAAGTATTATCATTAGTCATTTAGGGCTTAAAAGTAAAGAAAGAAAAGATCAACACATACAGTATCCATTATCTTTGTAACTCTGTCTATAGTTTTTAACCTTAAGATCTTCTCAACATCTGATCATCATCAAAGATCACTTAGTTACATTCAACCCTAGTTCATTTTATTGTGTGAAAGAAGTCGTGTGTGTTCATCTCTCATTTTATTCTCTCTATGTTGAACCATTATGTTTTTATTTTCTTGAGAGTTTATATTCTGTTAATGAGAGGTTAGTGTCTTGTTCGGTTCATTGATTTGTCACATTGGTGAATCAGTCTTAGGGCCTGATATGTTTCATTGTATTTGGAACTTTGTAAGTTGATTATAGTTTTAATACTATAGATTTCGTGTTTGTTGACTAATACCAATAGTCTCGGACTCGTAAAATCGCAACTTGGCACTCACGTTGGGTGACTTTACTCAAGTCTTAGCTGAAGGTGGGATGTCTAGATCTCCGACGGGACACGATTCTAATAGGGGCACCCGATTGGGAGGGAAGGGGTAATTCGGTCCTCTTTTCCATTCAGCATCTTTTTCTAGCTGAATGATAAAGAGCTAAACCAAATGATTAAGAGACGTTATTTTTTAAACTAAAAATCATACCTCGGACCGATTCGGAGACAGTCCCTTAATAAAACAATTAATATCTATCAAACAACCATAAATAGTTATCGTGTAAATATAAAGATAGATGTGAGAGTCAACTTTTTTGTTATTATGGTTCGAAATGGTTGCAGCCTTAATATTTGCCAAAAGCGAATGGTGCGCAATGGTTAGCATTGATAATTTATTACCTTGACCATTTACTATGTAACATGGAATGGCCCTCTTATTAAAACACTTACCAATATTTTTTGGATTTTATCTATTCATTTCATCATGGTTTCGGTTACAGGCCTTACTCTTTTTGGAGGCCCAAGACCGTGCTTCATGAAAATGGGCCTAACCTGGGTTATCCCGTTAATTTTCTGAAATAAGGCCTCTAAATGGGCTTTTGGGCCACTTTTATGTTTTTTCTAGTTTTTGAGTTTGTTTTGGGCCTTTGTTTGGGCCTAGGGTTGCTTGTTTTAGGCTCATCCCGCATGTTTGATTTCTTATTTAAGTTCAGTTTCTGTAATGTAGAAGGACACCTGATTTTATTGAGAATTAAGAACTTTGTCTTTTCAAATTCGTGACTCTTGGGTCGAATTTGGGGGTTTGGGTGAAGAACTTCACGGGTATTCGCAGAATCAACGTGATAGTACTTCGATTCGTTTCGC
>BJCN01338093.1:0-12639 GCA_018326445.1 Flaveria brownii
GTTTTTGTTGTTCGTTGTCGGTGTTGATGATTTGGTTTCTGTTGTGGTTCATCGGTATAGAGAGAGAGGGGTAACCCCACCGTCGTTTACCGCCTGAACCACCTTCGACTGGTGCATGCACCGCCATCATCGAGGAAAAAATTGGCTGTGGTTGGGTCGATGTTGTGACGGTGACGATAGTGACGGTGGTTGGGGATGTGGGTGGTCACCCCTCCATTTTCCGCTTGGTCGACGCGTTAGTGGCGATGATGCTCTAGAAAAAACTCGATTTCTTACTTCCTGTGACAGGTGCCCCTATTTCCGATGAACAGGAGACGGCCGCCGCATCGGGCGATGGTTGCCGACCTTCGTGATGGTGGCGGTGACCTTGGAGACAGCCGCTGCCGCTCCGCCTCCCGTATCCGGTTGAGGTAGGGCTAGCGGTCGTTTTCTCACCGGTTAGGTGTTGATGATGAATGTTGGGCAACCGTGGTGGCCCTCTTTCACTGTCTCTCACTTAGGGTTTTCTGAATACATGTTGTTAACTGATGCATGTGATGGAGATTACCTCATCTGAGACAGTTGGCCTGATGTTCATCTTAGGTTTTGATGTTGGTTTAATTTGCTGTTTTTATTTGTTGGATGGATTTATGTTGGATTTTTTTTCTTTGATTAATGGTTTCCCATACTGTTTGGAAGCGCCTTATATCGATGATGATGACACTAGCTTATAACCGAGCTTGAGCTTGAGCAAGTTGTTGCTCTCATTCTGCTGTCTGTCGATGATGGTTAAGAATCACAGCTGCACATTTGACGTTTGGTTATACCATGTTGTTGAGTAAACATTGTTGTTACGAAGATCAGTATGTTGACATTGTGTCTTCGTGATGCTGCTATCGGTAATATTGTTGTCTTATTGGCGATGCCACTTCTATTTCAAGTCGATGATGATAAACCTGTGTTTATCTGAGACGTTTATAAGTTTTATGATGTTATTTTCATTACTCGGTTGACATATAATATAATGACGGGCTGTGATGATAACTAGCAATGGTATGGGTTGTTTTGGTGTGACAGATATTTATGGTTGACAGCCACAACTGAAAGCTTTATCTGAGCCTGATCCATCACGCGCGCAATGCGAGTAAAGGAATACTACTAGTTAAGTAAAATTCTGCTACAACAATCGATTAGTTAATCAATTAAAGAGCACATATTAAATTTCGAATCCAACTAAACACAAAAGTTTATGTAAATAAAATAACACTCATCACCACTCTGCTTTGGTACATTCACAGCTTCACTTGTTTCTTAGGCGGCTATGATTTTTTATAAAACAGAAGATATATATTTAAGAAAAAAATTAGAAAATATGACTTCCTACTAAACCAATAATGACATAAAATCTTCGTTTTCAATGTCGTCAATTTTATACATTACGTATAAAACTATGCGAGACGTATAAAAAGGCATCAATTTATAAAGGTGTATGTCTTAATACTAGGACACTTCTTTCATTCTAACAAGTTTAATATTTAATTTATCACGAGACGATCAATGATCCTTAGCTTAACTGATTAAGGTGAGGTATCCATGATATTTAAATATTAAAAAAGTAATGAGTTCAAGTCTCACTTTAATAATATGCTCAGAGTTGAGACAGGGAGTTTTTTTAACAATAGATTTCCTCCTGAGAAGGTTAAAGTGCGGTTCCAATTAAAACACAAATAGATAGACCCGATTAAAATAAAATTGTATTTTTTAAACGACAACCCAAACACCACAATGAGGCCTTGAATAATAATATTTGGCAATAGTTGACCAATAATATTTTTTTCCAATTTCATCATTGGACCCAAACCCTTTCCCCCAATTATGCAATAATATTCTTCTCTTCATCGTCTCAATCTCTCAAAATCTCTGTAACCTGATTTCATCATCTCCGATCGTCTCTCCGGCGAGTTTTCCGTCGCAAATGGCTCTGCAAATCGCCAAACGCCTCCTCCGCAGCCGCACAACCACCGTCGGATTCCTCTCATCCACCGATCGGAACTATTATTCCACCTCTTCCAATCTGATCCGCGCCACTCTCTTCCCCGGCGACGGCATCGGTCCCGAGATCGCTGAATCCGTCAAGCAGGTCCGATTGTTAGGGTCGATGATTAGGTTATTGTTAATTTGCGCATCAGCAGTGTTATGTTATTGTATTGTGTGTTATGACTGTTGTTGGAGTTATTTGAGCGTTATGTGTTGTGTTGTGTTGTTATGAGGTTTAGGTCGTTTGGTTAGTGTTTGAGTTGTTTTTCTGTTGATGGATGTTATTTGATGTTGTTTGGAGTTTGGAGGTGGAGATCTTGGACTTTGTTGGTTACCCAAGTGTTAATTTTGGAAGGAGTGAATGACAATGGAACAGGTTGAATGTTTAAGTTATGCTTGAAGTTGCTGAAAATGAACTTGTTTTTTGTGTGTTTGCGAAGTGTTTGGAAGGTGTAGATGTTTAGGGTTTGTAATTGTATAAAATGCTGGTAGTTAGTTCTGATATAAGTTGCATCATGAGAACTGAAGACTACTAAGTACTATCGAATATACAATTTAACAGATTAAAGCAGATAGTCGGATACAATTGCAAGTTAACTAGCTTGGCAAAATTAGTAGATTAGGTCATGACTTATGTAGTTCGCTTTTATGAACAGTCAAGCAGTACTTTTGTTAGTGTCTTTGTATGAATGTTCAAGCAATATATTTGATTACTTCTGTATTGTAGTTATGTTAAAAGGAGTTCTTAGTATATTAAAGGATTTAAGTAGCAAATATGATGAACTTAGAGAATGATTGGGGATTTATTGATAAAGTTTTTTGATGGAGATAGTTAGGGAGTACAGTATTCTATAAGTTATTATCTCATATTCTTTTACTGGTATTGATTTTGTACCTTCTACTTTTTTTTTCTTTGTCTAGTCAAAAAAATTTATTGTTTTTTAAGACTAGAAAGATCATGGAGGGATGTAAAGCTATTATATAATGTAACTTTCTAGTCATGTTAATTTTGTTTTTCTTTACATTTATAGGTATTTACTGCTGCAGACGTTCCAATTGAATGGGAAGAACATTTTGTGGGGACAGAAGTTGATCCTAGGACCCAAAGTTTTGTCACATGGGAAAGTCTAGAGTCAGTAAGAAGAAACAAGGTGGGCCTAAAAGGCCCAATGGCTACACCAATTGGAAAAGGCCATCGTTCCTTAAACCTTACTTTGAGGAAAGAACTTAATCTGTATGCAAATGTTAGACCATGTTACAGTTTACCTGGTTACAAGACTCGATATGACGATGTGAATCTTGTTACAATCCGTGAAAACACTGAAGGAGAGTACAGTGGTCTTGAACATCAGGTAAGTTTGACGTGTTACTTATAATTGGATCAATTTGGGCTGTTTTTTTTTTTATCAAACAGCTCAACTTGAACTTTTCACAGAAAAGGGAATGGGTTGAGACTTGAAAGTGACTCAGTTTTATTCCTATCACTCTATGTACACAACCTTCTCAAGCATTTTTAAATTAATCAAAGATTCACTTTATTATTGTAACAATAGTGTTTCATAATCATAACTAACACATTAATTGTTTATAAAAGATTTAAAAATGGGCAAAAAGTTTGCTGCCCAATCTGTTTCGACCAGCAACAAAAACGGCTCACTTCAACTTTTAACTGTAACCTGTTGTAAGATTTAAAAAACCTAATGATATTTTTTTTAAATCAGGTGGTGCGGGGAGTTGTTGAAAGTCTTAAAATCATCACCCGTCAGGCAAGTTTAAGGGTGGCCGAGTATGCTTTTTACTATGCTAAAACTCATGGAAGGGAGAGAGTATCTGCAGTACACAAAGCTAACATCATGCAGAAAACCGATGGTCTCTTTTTGAAGGTATTTTTATTATGTTTTTTTAAAAGCTAATTCCATGAGGCACTAATGCACTATACTGATTATTTTCTGTCATCTGTAGTGTTGTCGTGAAGTTGCTGAGAAGTACCCTGAGATAAAGTATGAGGAAGTTGTCATTGACAATTGCTGCATGATGGTGTGAAATCTTATTTATTTGTTTATCTATTATTATATTATATCCGGTCTTTTATGCATTTTAAAACCATAAGAATGTTAACATATATTAGAATGCATTTTGCGGCGATAGCATCTCTAAAGGTTGCAATTTGGGGGATTGGGTAATGGATCAAAGATGGCAAATTGGCAATTTCTGGGTACGGGCCAAAAGTCCTAAAGCTTCAAGGTTGTGATTAATTAGTTTGTCAGTACTCATTATGAAAAGTATCATATAATGATACGATCTTTTGACTAAAACGATTTAGGAGATTTTAGAGAATTTCTACCAGCTCCCTTGACATTCTAAAGATAAATCTTATAAGTATACTGATAGGACGCAGGAATCGGTAGCGGAATTACTGAAACAAAGCAACAAATTTGTCCTGTTTGAGATGGATAAAATCTCCAGAAAACCAAATACATAAAAACAACTTTTTGACAACCAAAACTAAAAAGACAACTATGCTAATAAAAGAAGACACGAAAACTGAATTGCAACTGCTCCTTCCCCTAAATTAGATCCTCCACGATCTTTAACTGCAGGTCTGTTTTTGGTGAGAATGGGTCACGTGGGTTGCCCAGCAAATACCCGAATTGGACTCCCGGGTCCTTCGGGTCTGGGATGTTAATAAGCCCAGCTGAATGGGCTTTCTACCAAAGTGAGTAAACCCGAGTAAGGGTTGGGATCATATGATATACCCATTTGGCCTATTAGAGATGAAAACATAACATAACCCCAATAGACTCATTCATTAGTAACCAGGTCAAAGTTGTTACATCTAATTGCATTGAGTATTTCATTATAGCAATAATGTAGTAAGGAATGTTAAGATATAACTTGAAAGAAGAAAAAAGAAGACTGATGAATTTTATTTTCAATATACAGTTAGTGAAGAATCCAACACTCTTTGATGTTTTAGTAATGCCCAATCTTTATGGTGACATCATCAGTGATCTTTGTGCCGGGTTAATTGGAGGATTGGGCTTAACACCAAGGTATCCACTCTTTCTTTCTTTGTTAGTTTTTTTTTTTCATTTTCTTTTGTTTTTCTCTTTTCCATTTGGAATTTAATTTGCGACATCATCCCCAGCTTAAACATTGGTGAGGGTGGTATTGCTCTTGCTGAGGCTGTTCATGGTTCGGCTCCGGATATAGCTGGAAAGGTTAGCATTAATGATTCAATGATATTTCTTCATTTAAGTATTTAAATTTGCATTTAGCTTCTAGTGTTCTTGATATATAACTAAACCACTTGAAAAGCGAGAATGCGAGAAGCAGCCAATCACATGTGAAAACCTATATTTAATTTGACATATGATTGGGTTTTTCTTGATATATAACTAAACCTCTTGAAAAGCGAGAATGCGAGAAGCAGCCAATCACATGTGAAAACCTATATTTAATTTGACATATGATTGGGTTTTGGCTGCTTAGTCCCTTAAGTTTTTTTTTGTAGTTTGTTAGATTCATTGAACTTTTTTCTTTTGTTGAAAAGATCGCTATGACGTATTCAACTAGTCAAATAAAGTTAGCGGATCTAACCATGGGACATAAAGAGTCGAGGAACTAAACCACTAACATGTGGATAGTGGTGTTATCCAATGCAAACCCTTAAATATATAACAAAATGTTGCAAATATCGGTTAAAAGTAAAAGCACATTGCGTTTTCTTACAGTCAACCGTCTTAACATTTGTGTTGGTCTATAACATATTAACATTCCTTTATGTTCATGTTTGTGTAATTATGCTTATATTTACTTTTAGAGGACTTTTTCTTGGGCTTGTATGACATTATTCAATTAAACAATATTTTATCTTAATTGTCATCATAATCTTTGATTTATGCAGAATTTGGCAAACCCGACTGCTTTATTACTAAGTGCTGTATCGATGCTTCACCATCTGGATCTGAACGAAAAAGCCGATCAAATCCAAGATGCTGTTTTGAAGACCATTGCAGAAGGCAGGTACCGAACTGGCGATCTAGGCGGCACATCAACAACCACCGAGTTTACAAAAGCAATCATCGGTCACCTTTGAGTATTAACAATGCTGCAAAGTGCATATAAAGTTTGATTCCATTTTTCTTACACTAATTTTCCATTCATGTACTATTTGGAGTTGTGGGGAAAGGAATAGAACCACAACAGGAGTTTTTCTCTTTTGATTTGGGTAAAAGATACAAAGATAACTGCTCAAAAGAGAGGTTATGCAGCTGACATATTTCTATTGGTTGGTTATTATTTGTAACTTATGAATAAATTTCATCACTTTGAGCTTGAGGTTTTCCTCAATGTTATTTTAACTGCTTTCAGAAAATACTTTGATGATAGTTTGCCATCAGTTTACTCTTTTATGCTATATGTTGAGAGTAGATGGTTACAAGACGGGCGGGATCAATTGTGAGTACTAAACATTTGAGAACCATTATCAAACTTTGGTAACCACGTTCATGTCGTTAGATTTGCTTGAAAGTTTCTTCATGCGGTAACATTTTTGCAATCAAGATAAAACACGTCCTCAAGACTTGATTCATTGGTGAATACATGGTCTCCTGTAGTTTCCAACTATGCAACTCACTTATGATTACTCGTTTATGATTACTTATATTAATCAGTGAATACATAATGTCTGATGAATACAACATGCTTTTGTGGTAGTTATGAAAATGCCACTGCTTTTATCGTAGTTATGAGAATGCCATTGTTCGTATACATTATATGAGCTAAATAAACTATATGACGTGGGGCACAAGAACAAGAAAAGAATTATACTCTTTCATGGAAAAACTAATATGAAAAAAAATCAATACACCAAACCATTTTTATTGATAAACTTTTTAACATGTATTATTGAATCTTAATTAAAATTGACAACCTGTGGTTAACTAAAAAACATGTGAATAAAATTTACAATTCCGTACTTTACAATATATATTATAAAAGTTCCACCAAATTTAAAAAGGTTGGTAGACACTATGTAACGCCAGTAGTATACAGATGAGGCGATGATGCCATATGCAGGCTGTATAGCATGACAAAAAAGTGTTATACAGGCCATGTAGCATCTGTCGGTGGGATGTCGTGGGATGTCACTTTTGTCGTTTCCGTGTCATCCAAAAGGTTACCGTGGTGATGCTTGTTGGACTGCCCATATAGTAGGAAAACATCTCGTAAAGCCCGTATAGGGGCTAATATGTGCTATACAACTTGTATAGCTAGAGATGTTTGGATAGTGGTTTCTGTATAGCACGCCTATAAATACTCAATCACCCGCCTCATCCATTGGATATGGATGATCAAAGTGTAGTTAAATGACAATGAATATGGTTGAAGAAAAACCAAAGGATATGGATGCGAATCAATCATCACTAATCACCTCAAGTTTAACCAAAAAAATAATAAAATAATCCAAAATCTGAATAAATTGTCAAAACATGGTCAAAGATTCAGAGGCCTTCAAGCCATTAGACAAAAGATCAAACTACACCAATATTCAAATGCCGTGGCCTTACATTGTATATATCTTCCGGAACCTACAAACCAACTTTATCTGAGTCATCTGACCTCGAGTTTTTCAGACACAAACTGAACCGTTTCTTGAGTTCCATCAACCAGACAGATGTCATGCATCATTGTTGCAAGCTGATCAACATACAGCAAATTAGTGTCGGTTTTTTCATGTCTAGTCACCATTCGCCAACATAGAAACCTTTAAACTGAACAACACACCATATAACAGACTACATACAGCATTTGACCCGCACAAAGAAATGAACATATTCAAAAACAAATTTTGCAGTTCATAATTTGCTTCACAAAGACATATAAAAGAATACTACAGTCTTTATTGGAAAAAAAGAAATAAAATCTAGCGGTTCACATAAACTGAGATCACTTGGCTGCTTCTGCAACTCTTTAATAACAAGAACAAAGAAACAAAGATACGGGTCCCTAGATGTCTAGAAGCTTCAAACTTCTCAAAACTCATCACACATCATCATTGCAAGCTGATTAAACAAAGTTGAAATCATAAATCCATCATCAGTTCATCATCCATAATGGGATATTTAAATGAAGTGTAACTGGTTCTAAAGTCGAATAAACAGATCATGAACAGAATGTGAGCTCAAATCAACACGAACAATATTAATCCATCTGACCCGTATCGTAAAAGCCAACACATATATAACTGTGAGGCTTGTTTGATATGTTAATATTTCATTATTGATGGACCTAATGTTCCTATTCATAGAAAGCTTCACAAAATAAGACAAATCCAAGTCATTCCATCTTTGCTTCTTGATCTTCATCTAGTCTTGTCAACGCCTACAAATGAAGCAAGTACCGCTTTAACAAAGGAAGACACAACAGAAAAGGAGATCGAAAAATGAAACTGTACTTGTGATGACAAATATTTTACAACGGTGTAAAATAGGGCAAGGGATATCTCCACAAGTAGACAAAATGGCAAAATGAAATATATTAGGGAAATCAAAGAAGAAAAGGAATATAAGAATGCTTTGTACAAAGCAAGGTCCAAACAGTTCAAAACAAAGTACGATCCGAACAGTCTAAACAAAAGCAACGTAGCACGGTCCAAGACCAAAAAAACTCGAGTCAAATGGGACCTGATTGGTCCTATGCAGTCCCAGCCCCAAGCCTTTTTCAGCCCTTTTTATTGTTTTTCCTTTATCATTATTTATGTAAAACTGACATGAAACTAGCTTAAACATAAAAAATAAAATACGGTTTAAAAATGTAACATAAAATAAAATTTTTGATTTTGAAAACAGAATCATACCATTACTTTTAGAAATAGAAATAAAAATAAAAATAATTCTTATATAAAAACGAAAGAACTATTAAAAAAATTAAAAGATAAAAACCAGCTGTTTGGAATAAGGGCCAACTTTCAAAGCCTTTCTAATTATTGGGTCTAAGAACTGGTTTTAGCGCTTTTCCAGGCTTTAAGCCTAGAACCAGATGAGGCTGGATCAGGCTTTTGGGTAAATATAGTTTGACTCAAATTGAACTTTCAGGCTTAACCGAGCTTTAGCCTTTAAGAGGCAGGGCCCAATTGAAGTGTTTTCAGCCTGTGCTTAGGGCTGATCTCAGGTCGGGACCATAGCCATGTCGACGTGTGTACCTCTTCCTATGTTTTAATACGGCTGGCATTTCCATTGTATACTGACCTATGACACTTCGCTAGATACCTAATTAATAAACAGAAAATCTAAAAAATAATCAGGAAAAACTTTGGAGAGGCTAATGGATTATTGGTAATCCAAAATGAACACATATACAATGCCATTAAGGTCCGGTGGAGGGATGAAGAAAACCAAGAATTCAATCATGCTAAGAATGCATTATCACAATTCAAGTGGAAGATCTATTGGAAGGTTCATAAAGAAGGCTCTACAATCTGGTTTCACATAAAAGCATAGAAAAGATTAGATCACTATTACATCAACAAGAACTTTAATCCATGATAACTAAGAAGCTAAAACATTTCTTTTACTATTATATAATCCATAGAACTATATTTCCCCATCTAAAAAGAGAGACTAAAATTAAATTTCACATCATCTTCTAATCATTAATTCACCATCAGCATTAGCACATATAGATCACCATTCCATCACACACAAGAGTTCAATATAAATGCCTACTAGCACAAATGCATACAACAAAGAAATCCATATCCAATGTAGCACCAATCAATCATTTAACCCCACAAAATCAGACTCAAAACACAACACAAACATCAAATTTTAAACAATAAACACATGCAATCACCACAATATCTACAAAATGTGAGTTGATTTATCACCTTCAGGGAGCCAACCATAACCATTTCGAGAAAGAGTAAGCATGGAGGTCATCAAAGCCGAAGCAGTAGCAGTGTGAAAAGGCTGCATTGACTCCACACAAACACTCATTTCTACTGGACAACTGCAACACACCCCAAATTGAAATATCCCATTATCACAAACATCAAAACATAAAGATAACATTTTTATATATGCAATAATCAATTCATTTGGGAAATTTCATCAAAAGGGTGTTTAAAAATCAAAATCAATTGGTGGAATTGTTGATTGAATGAATAAGTGTTACCCGAAAATGCGATGAGAAAGAGAATTCCGACGAGGGATATGAAAGGGGGATCGAGCGGCTTTTGATCGGGAGGCTGCCGTCGCCGCCGCGGTACGGACGGTGGTTGATCGGAAAACAGATCGAGCTGCGGCAGCTGCCGTCGCCATTTGGGTGCGTATGTGAGGATGTCTACTACTGGGGTTGAGGGTTTTAACCTATATTGCCTCGACGAAGGGTTTTGACTTTTTTTTTTGACTAACAAAAATCAAAAGCAAAATGTTTACGGTTCGGTTTAAAATCATAAAATCGTTTAAACAGGTCGTAGGTTTGGTTTCATCGTCGGCAATTTATTAGCTTTCAGTCTCGTTCGGTTAACTGTAATGGGTGGTTTTTATACAAAACTGTTAAGCACATGTTTTAACTAAAAACCTAGGAATGAAATCGGTACCGGTATCGGTACGGTACCATACCAAAAAATATCGATACCCAAATGAAGGTAAAAGTCCGGTACCAATCAATACAGTTGAAAATAGCGAAACCGAATGACCGAAAACTTTAAAAAAAGAATAGCAGTACCGGTACCGATTATGTTCCCGGTATCGGATAAAATTTGTTGATTGCTACATACTCCAATGCTTGCACTCCTATAGCATCTGCATGCTTTCACACCATCATGCCCCAAACAAATTTTCATCTCATTCCTATTTTATACAGACATTACACGCTCTCCTCTCTCCCTGTCTTCCCATCTCCTCCCTCTCTCATAACTTCCGCCCTTCACCCAATGGCAGTGTTAAACTTTAGTCCGGCAGCATAAATTTTTTGCCGAGTAATGTAATTTTTTATATAAAACTCGAGTTCGCCCCCCGTAATAAAAATTAATTTCGCCACCGCCCCCGTACGGGAGTGTTCAAGCTCCGCCACTGCCTTCACCGTATCTATAGACGTGCATTTCACCCGCGGGCTCTCTTCTCCGGTGTAGCCTTATAGAGGGGTACTATTAGGTTGGTCGTGGGCGGCCGCCGGCCCCTTAAATGTGGATGGTATGTTGTTTAGTATGGGATCAATTTTATGTAAAACATTACAAGAACACAATATAAGTACACCAATAAAATGTGGTACAAAGAAAAATCGATCGAAGAAACCTCAATATGATATCCTCTTTGGTAGAGAGAAACTCAAACAATCAAATAAATTGATTTATGTTATTAATTGCATGAAATTAGTACAGAGTTTAAAAAAAACATTATAGTGTTTTCCCATGCTACACATTTACACCTGAAAAAAAAAAGAGTAGCGAGTATAATTCTGTATATTTCTGGATGTATATAAATGAGTAAAAAATGGCTATTTATAGTTCCAACCTACTCATCTGCGTAACTGTCATAACTAACTAAACCACTAAACAAGCCATTGACTTAGTTGACTATCTTTAACAACACCTAATGCATGCATTTGTAAGCAAGCAAATATCCCCCTATTCAAAAAAGGGTTGATGCATGTGTTAATAGTTCAACTACTAGATATGAACACCATCATCATATTCATATCAAACCATACATAACCAAAAATGCAACAACTTTAACAAGTGCAGAGTCACAAGATCAAAAAGTACCATCCTTTGAGCCCAAGAATGGTAAACAAGGGCCACCATCATCATAAATTCTGTAAATTCCATGGGTGGGCGCATGGGCCGTTGACAGAGTGAATACTGGTAACTGGCTCTAGAATTGGTATGCCAATGATGGGTCGGTAGTGAAATGATGCGAGTGTTGATGGATTTGATCTTAGATGAGGGGGTGGGGCTTGTAGTACAGGCTCGGCTAAACTTGGCCTATGTAAATAGGTGGTGGGACCCATGGTCGAACATGGGTTCTTCGGTCGTGCCAGTACAGATGCAGAGATTTCAAGAATGTTAGTTGAGCTAGTTTCTGTAATTAAAGTCTTAAAACAATATTCAAATGATGTTCTTGAAACATTAGTGGAAGATGAAACAAGTTACGGATTGTCGTACCTTTTTGTTTTCTCTTCAGATGGAGCGTATCGGGCCAGTTTTGTGCCAAAATATCAGCCAGAAGTTTATTGGCATTAACAAGCTTCTGATAGTCTTCAAGTTTCTTGATTTCATTTGTTAAGTTCTCCTCTGAGTCATGGATCAATGCATCATATATAATACCCTCTTTCTCTCTCCCCTACCCCGTATTTCCGGCCACTATTCTGGCCAAGGTCCGGCGACCCTCCGACGACCTTCAAAAATGCACTTAAAACCCGGTCTTTCAAACCCCACAACGCACCAAAACAATCGTGGGCAAGATTCTAACAATAATACACCCACTAATTCGAGTATCAACAACCGGATTACAACTCACGAAATCACCCACTTTATCCCAATCAGATACAACGCATAAACCACTCAAACGATAATAATAATCAAATTAATTCGACCAAATAAATTATATAATCATT
>BJCN01338125.1:0-12289 GCA_018326445.1 Flaveria brownii
CCCTGAGGCCATCATCGAACCGAGATGCCGCATCCTCCATCAAATGGGGTTGACAAGTGCGCAACCCAAATGTAGGTCCCAAGTTCTATTTTGTTTTATATTTTCATACTATCATACTTATACCCAAATAAGTTATAGAATATATCGTGACCATTTGTTTTTCAACTAGCTATAGTTTTCGTGTATAATTAATTTAGCAACCTAACATCGGGGTGTTTGGATGAGTTTATTAAAATGACTTTTTGGTTTTTGGAGGGGGTGAAAAGACAAAAATACTCCTCTAAAAGTCTTAATAAGTCAGAAATTCTAACTTATTATTTATTAAGACTTTTGAATGAGTATTTTATCTTTTCATCCCTCCAAAAAACCAAAAAATCTTTTTAATAAGCTAATCCAAACACCAGATATTCAATTCTAAATATAATCAATCTCGGTGTTTAATTTTATCAAAAGCCGACGTTTATTTTTGTTCCCATTTGCATCCAAATTACTAACAACGTTAAATAATTCTGTTAATATTTTATGAAATGACAAAATTACTCTTTCTTTCTTTATCTCTTTCTCTCTCTATCTCTTAACCCTTAACCCAAAACCCCACCCACTCCTCACTCTTTTTTCTTAGAGTAAATTACCGTCAACGATGTTAATTTTTGTTTTATATCGAATCTACAACTATAGGTTCCATCGTTGACGCGCTTCTGCATCGCCTTAATTTCTTGTTTTTGGTTGAACCCATACAATCACTCTGACCTTTGCCCTCATGATCTTCTGTTAGCAATGGTTCTCTTTCTCCATTACAATCCATTCCAGAGCTTCAACAAATGAAAAATAACTCATCAAAAACAAAATCGAGTACAATTTCAGTTAAATTTCTACTAAAATTCAAAAATTTCAGTACATCTGAAGCATTTTCCCTGATCGATACATGAAATTCGCTAGGGTTTTGTTCTTACTAGTTCGATTCGTGAACTCATCAATGTGAAAAATTCACAAGATCATAGAATTTCAAACAAAAATTAACAACGTTGACGGTAATTTACTCTAAGAAATAAAGAGTGAGGAGTGGGTGGGGTTGTGGGTTAAGGGTTAAGAGATAGAGAGAGAAAGAGATAAAGAGAGAGAGAGATAAAGAGAGAAAGGGTAATTTTGTCATTTCATAAAATATTAACAGAATTATTTAACGTCGTTAGTCATTTGGATGCAAATGAGAACAAAAATAAAACGTTAGAGGGTATTTGAAGATTTTTAAAGTGTAGAAATACAAATGGTTAAAATCACCAAACCCCAATACGCAAACAGTAATTTACTCTCTAATCAATCTCCGTGTTTAATTTTATCAAAAACCGACCCCTCACCCATCGTCATTCCTGGTCATTCTCTCTCACTTTTCACCTCCAGCGGACCACCACTCTTTACCGCGGCGCGTGCTCATCAATCGCCTTCTAAGAAGCTCCATTTTCCTCCGTTTATCCGCCATTACTTCAGGTACTCTCTTCATCCTTAAAAATCATCTTCAGATTGTTGTTTTTTTTCAAATAGCTTCTTTCCGTCATGACTGTGGTATCCTTGCATGTTTTGCGATTGTCGTCATCTCCGTAAGTAAGTTCTTCTAATCTCTAACATTCGTCGAGTTTTTTCAGTTTTTTTAGTAAATCTGTCCTTACATTAGGGTTTATGAAGTTCAACAACAGAAGATTAGCGATTTAATCTCACCTGTAACGTTGTCATTTCTCATCTGATCATTGATCCATACACAAATGATGCATTTACTAGGGCGTTGATCGATTAAGCTGTTGTTTGGCTCAATTGTTACTGTTCTCGCTGTTTCCTTTTACGTCTGTGCTTATTTTTTGTTCAGATGCAGTTTTAGTACTTCACGTCTTTGTATAACCTTGTGATTTTACAATCCAGTTGTTAATTGATCGTGAAATGGTTATCTGATCAGTTTGGAGGTTGTTACCTCCATTATGATTAAATGATCGATTTGGAGATTGTTGCTTTCATTTTTGTGCATGATTCATGTAAAATGCTTAAACTGATTAATTTGGAGCTTGTTACTTTCATTTTTGTGCATGATTCATGTAAAATGGTTAAATTGATCAGTGTTGGAGATTTTTTACTTTCAATTTGTGCATGATTCATGTAAAATGCTTAAATTGATCAATTTGGAGATTGTTACTTTCATTTTTGTGCATGATTCCTTGCAAAATTCTGATGACGATTACCTTTACAATATCAGTGTCTGAATCTAGTTGCAGATGAGTTCTAAAAGGGGAGGTGGTCAGTTTAAAAAAGGTAAAAACAAAACCGCGAGTTCTAGCTTGGATGTTGATCAATTAAACCAGGCAGTCGACAATGTGAGCCTGGATTCTAGTCATGAAGGTGTTCGGGAGGTTCTCTCTAAAAGGAATAGAAATAGAGCTGGAAATGGGGCTTCTTCCAAGCATTCGGGTCAATCTAATGCACAGAGAAATGGTGGACGGGGGAATGGACCTGTAAGACCTTTAAACAACATGAGGGCCACAGCCCAAGCGGGCGGCAGACACTATGGAAACAACTACAATCCCATTTTAAATGCAGTTCCTCCACCCCTGCTGGGTGGATGGAACTGGAACACTAGGCCGGGTAGAATGGTGAACATGGTGGTTCCTCAACCTCCTGATGTGGAAGAAGATGTTCATTTTGAAGATCACAATGACAATGATGACCTTTATGAATCTGATGAAGAACTTCACTTTGATGAATATGATTCAGATGACAACCCTATAAGCCATGAAGAGCGAAAGAAGAACAGGTGGTATGCTGACTTTTTTGAGACCTTGGATTCTTTGACCGTTGACCAGATTAATGAACCAACAAGGCAATGGCATTGCCCTGCTTGTCAGAATGGTCCTGGAGCGATTGACTGGTACTGCAGTCTACAGTCTTTAGTAGCGCATGCCAAAACAAAAGGGTCCAAAAGAGTCAAGATTCATAGAGATCTAGCTGATATCTTGGAGGAAGAACTGAGAAGAAAGGGTGCAATAGTTATTCCAGCAGGTAAATCATATGGACAGTGGAAGGGACTGAATGAAGTTGTAAAAGACAGAGAAATAGTGTGGCCACCCATGGTGATCATCATGAATACGCGACTTGAACAAGATGAAAATGAAAAGGTATTATGTTAATGCATTTTTTTTATTTTTTGTCATAGATAGGCCAATAAACAAACTGAACTAAATGTTTAGTCGTGTAGTGAACCGTTTGGGGGAGTTCATTTATGTTCCTTTATTCAAAATGACCATGGATGAAACTTTTTGTTCAATTAATTAAACAGGCGGATATGAACACATATCATGCTCGTTCATTTACATTCGTGAATGATTGTTCGTGTTCGTTCGTTTATGTTTGTTTAGCTATCTACTTAATTTTTTTCATTATTTATTATTATTACTAATTGGTCTGTCATTTATATATTTGTTTATTACATTTAGCTTCCTTTTGAAGCTTTCATTTGAGTTAAGATTTGAGTCATCTAATGGTGTTTAAACTTTACTTTGGATATTATTGCTTACTTATAAAATGTTATATATTGCTGAATTAGGTGATGATGATGGTATTAGACTCCAATAGGTATTATATTTACTTATACTTGGTGTTCGTTTGTGTTCATTTAGAATATTAATGAATGAAAATAAAAGAACGAACAAAAATACCATAAGTTTAAGGGTTCGTGTTTGTTCAGTTAAAGTTAAACGAACAAGTGAACCACACGAACAAGCATTTGTTCCGTTCATTGTACAGACCTAGTCGTAAATTTCTTACTAAAATAAAACTTTGCAGTGGGTAGGCATGGGGAACCCAGAGCTTCTTGATTACTTCGGGTCATATGAAGCAGAAAAAGCCCGCCATTCTTACGGGCCAAAAGGGCACATGGGTATGAGTGTGCTGATATTCGAGCCATCAGCCGTTGGATACACAGAGGCTGAACGG
Organism: Flaveria brownii; assembly: GCA_018326445.1. Lineage (NCBI taxonomy): Eukaryota > Viridiplantae > Streptophyta > Magnoliopsida > Asterales > Asteraceae > Flaveria > Flaveria brownii. Next base: position 3,973 of record BJCN01338125.1, read on the forward strand.
CTGAGCAAACACTTCGAAAATGAAGGTACAGACCGAGCTGCATGGGATCGCCACCCTGTTCTGTTCTATCCTGGTGGCAAACGAAAGCTTTACGGCTACATGGCAACAAAAGGAGACATGGACATCTTTAACAAGCATTCTCGAGGTCTCCAATACTGCGTCTTTTCTTTTCCTCCATTGTTTTGTTCTTAATCTTTTGAAACATCTTTTTACTTGCCTTGTATGTTTATTCAGGTAAATCAAAATTGAAATTTGAATTGGTGTCCTACCAAGAAAAAGTTGTTGATCAACTGAAACAAATGAACGATGAAAATCAGCAACTGCATTGGTACAAAACCAAAGAAGTAAAACACCAGATGCACGCGAAAGCACTCGAAGAGAGTATCAATTTGGTATCTGAAAAACTAAGGAAAAAAGAAGTGGAGGATCGCATCAAGAAGGAGAGGACACAACAGCACTGTGAGCAATTGGAGCAAGAGGTAGTATTATAAAAAGATAAGTTTTTTCAGTTTTTTTTAATATAAAAATGATTTTTGAATCGCGTGTTTTGTATCAGTTGGATTCGCAAGAACAGTTCTTTAAAGAACAGCTGAAGTTAATGCAAGACGCCAGGAATGCAAAAGAATGCCAGTTTGATAAGCTGCAGCAGGAAGATCGCGTGAGCATTGAACGATCTTATTCTGCCGTCAATCCTTTGAGGTATTATTGGCATATTGTTTTCGTTATTATTATAAAACATTTGGTATAACTTATAAGTGTTGTTGATTTGTATATGCAGGGATGAGAAACTTGAAGAGATAAAAGAATTTCAGGAAGAAAGGGAGAAGCTGAAGAGCATGTATATGAAGAAAAAGATAGAGTTAGAGAAATGGTTTGATACCGAGTTGACTCAGTTGATGGACAAGTACACTCACAAAAACTGACTCGTTACCCTTTTGTAAACCTTAAGCATCAACAAAATTTAGTTTTCAGGTTTAAATCCATCACGCAAGTAAAAAATTGATACGCAATTGAGATGCCAGGTAAATTATAGTTATTGATGTGAACTTGCTCGAGAAAGAATTTCTACTTTTATGATTATCTCTCTTCATCACGAGACTTGAATCCTTAGTTACATGAAGAAGAAAACATTTCCTACATCGTGGTACCGCTGTAACACAAGCTGATAATTTCTCAACTACATGCTAAGTTGCAGTTTTTGTTATAGTTATTTACTCTATAATCTGACAAGAATTTGTATGAATAGTGAAATCACACATCCACTAAACCAATTGTTAAATATAGTTTATTTGTTCACAATGAAACAAGAATTCTTAATCACTTCAGAGATATATTATTTGAACACTTGGATATTACTAAATTACATGCCTTTTGATGAAAAATAAGATGATTTTATTTCTTGGCTAGCTAAAGATTGGTTTACTCTTTTTTTAAAGAAAAAGATTCCGCAGTTTAAAAGTACAATTTTTAACATTCTGTAGTTTAAAATTACAATTTTATAATTGTTAAAAGTAATTTACATTTTAACGTGTTTGTAAAAGCAACATGACGTGATTAAGCTAAAACCTTGACAACTTGTTATATCTGGAAAAGAAAAAAAAAAGTATGTTACTAAATTTATTTCCTGATGCGTCACCTTTGTGTTCATGTTCAAGAAATTCACGAATATAGTCATGAAATACACCACTTAACAATTGCATATTTGTCCTTTCTTACATACCAAACTTCTTCCCACACCTGAAGTTATGTGATACGTGAGTTCAAGTTGTGTAGCATTTTTTCGCTCTCATGTCATCCTCACACGTCCCTTTGGTAGGAGTGTGTTGACATTAATTAACTATCATCCTCACACACGAGTTCAGGTTGTGATACGTTAGTTCAGGTTCATTTGTAATGTATGGACCAACCACTCAAGCAAATGGTACTATGTAACCTTTTTAACTTATCAAAAGATAAGAGGTATAACAATATGGCTAGAGGATTCATGACACATGACTTATATTAGGAGGTTTGTGTCAATAGACCCTCTTACTTGAAAATTTGTACCATCCGATGATATACGATAGGAATGTATATCACCATAAAGACAACACTCCATCCAGCAAGAAAACATTTATACTAGCCCGTATTTTGTCAAAATTATATTAAACAAGCTAAACTCAAACTTGATTTATCAGGCTCGGACTTATTTATTTACACTTTTGACTCTCTAGAATGTAGGGCATTGCATAACTCTAGGCGTTACAAAAATCAAGCCTTGATTTATTTACACCGTCGACTCTCTCTAGAATGTAAGGCATTGCATCACTCTAGGCGTTACAAAAATTCCACCAGTCAACCGTCGAAAAAAGTAGGTTCAAATAAAGCGATTGGATATACATACCTAAAGCTTAACAATGTACCTAATGTCGTTTGTCTAACATCAACTATAGTTTAAGAAAGAAAGAAAGCATTAAGTTGATATCTAGGCATGTTGCTTCAATTTTATTAATAATCTATTAAATTAAACCAGATAATCCAAAGCACATTCCTGCATTAAAGTTACAAATCACCATAAAATCAAGATACAAGCTGCAATTCAAGCATTTTATTCAAGTCTAAACAACCAGAAAACTTTCGGGTGCCATCGATCAACACTATGATTTCTGTAGTTCATCAGCAGCCTTGAAGCATTTCATGACTTGGGGGTGTACTTGTCCATCAACTGATTCAATTCGGCGTTAAACCCTTTCTCTAACTCGAGCTCTTCCTTCCAATGCCTGCTCTTCATTTCAGCCACCTTTTCTTCATGCATTTTCATCAGTTTTTCCCTTTCTTCCTCAAATTCTTTCATTTCTTCAAGCTTCAAATCCCTGCATATCCAAATTAACAATCTCCATTTCACTACAGTTATAGAAAAAAGGGGGTAGGAAACATATTTTTTGACTCCTTACAAGAACCAACTTACCTCTATTATTTCATTTCATGATAACAAGTGTTCTTAACATTTAGAGGTATTTCGACCCATTTATTTATGTGTGGGTTAATTTGGATTACATTTTATTTCTCTAACAATTGGGTCAGAATGGTCGAAAATCACTTTAAGTGAATTATTAGTACATAAAACCACATTAATCTAACTCGTTTCCTTTTCTCAAAATGAATACTAAAATAATAATTCACTATTCCTCATTTCAAAAGTTATATGTTTTGACTTGTTACCTAACCTGACCAACCAGGCAGATTTGTCATTTCTATTAAACATTAGACTGGAAAGAGGTGAATACCATAGTGATAAAGACGACCCAAACTCTGGTGTAAATCAGAAAAGCTATATAACAAAAGTAAAAGTACCCAAGTTCATTAGATGGTTGAAAATATGTTTTATGCACAAGTCTCTACTTCGCTTACAAAAACCATAAATTTTACAGTTATTTATAATAATAACAATGATGCTTCTTTATAAACTCTGGAGGCAGCCTTTCTCTCCCCAAGGATAGAGGTAAGGTTTGCCTACATCCCGCTCTCCCCGGATACTACAAATAACTTTTCTACGAGTGGGATTTACTGGGTATGGTGGTTGTTGTTGATGCTTCTTTATAGAAAAAAATATATAATAAGGTTATGTGATATACCTCTTCTGAGGATCCAAAGCAGAATAAGATTGTTCAACCTTCATGCGTTCTTCCTGCCTCAACTTATCAAACTGGCCTTCTTTTGCATTCCTAGCTTCTTGAATTACCTTAAGTTGTTCTTTGAAAAATTCCTCTTGGGAATCCATCTAATAAACACACCATATGGAAAAACCAAATTACACAAGACCATAGAAGAAAGAGTAGTAAAATTTCATAGCAATCTTTTATATATTACCTCTTCCCTATTCTGTTCATGATATCGTTGAGTTCTCTCCCTCACTATACGATTCTCTTCCTCGGTTTTCCTCAGTTTTTGGGACACTAATCCATAAGACTCTTCAAGTGCTTTTGAATGCATCTGTTCTTTCACAACTCTGTTCTTATACCAATGCAATTGTTGGTTGTCCTCATTCATTTGCTTTAATTGGTTCACAACCTTTTCATGGTAAGATACCAACTCAAATTTCAACTTTGATTTCCCTAAATAAAAATAAAAAGCAAGTCAAATGAATATCAAAGGATTGAGAAAACGAAGAAAGAATGGTCCTGACCTTGAGAATGTTGATTAAAGATATCCATATCTCTTTTTGTTGCCATATAGCCATACAACTTTCGTTTACCCCCGGGATAAAACAGAACAGGGCGACGATCCCACGCCTCTCGGTCCGTGCCTTCATCTTCAAAATGCTTGCTCAAACGTTCAGCCTCCGTGTATCCTACGGCCGAGGATTCAAATATGAGCACACTCATACCCCTGTGTCCTTTTGGCCCGTATGAGTGGCGGGCCCTCACGGCTTCATATGACCCAAAGTAGTCAAGAAGCTCCTGGTTTCCCATCCCAAGCCACTGAAAAGAAGGTTTCATTTAGCAAATTCATTCATGAAATAAAACAAAGATACGTTAAGTCGTTAACAATATTAATGATATACCTTATCATTTTCATCTTGTTCAAGTTGAGTATTCATGATGACAACCATTGGGGGCCATACTATCTCCTTGTCTTTAACACCTTCATTCAGTCCCTTCCACTGTCCAAATGATTCGCCAGCAGGGTTAACCGTAGCTCCCTTTCTCCGTAATTCTTCCTCCAAAATTGAAGCAAGATCTCTATGAATCTTTACTCTTTTGGACCCTTTTGTTTTGGCATGGGTCACAAGAGACTGTAGACTCTTGTACCAGTCAATCGCACCAGGACCATTCTGACAAGCAGGGCAATGCCACTGCCTTGTTGGTTCGTTTATCTGGTCAACGGTCAATGTACCCAGAGTCCGGAAAAAGTCAGCATACCACCTGTTCTGCTTTCGCTCCTCGTGACTTTTAGGGCTTTCATCGGAATCATACTCGTCACTAAGAAGTTCATCATCAGATTCATCAATTTCCTCATTTTCATTGTGATCATCAACATGTTCTTCTGCAACAAAAGGTTGAGGATTTGGAACATTATTCCCAGACTGCCACGCGTTGCCCGGCCTTGAGTTCCAGTTCCATCCACTCTGCAGCGGTGGAGGGATTGTATTTGGGGCAGAATTGTTGTTGTTCTCATAGTATCTGTTCACCGGTTGGTTGCTAGCACCACCTCTGCCGCCTGCCCATGCATTGTTTGGAGCCCTAACCTGTCCATTGCCCCGTCCACCGGTTCTTTGGGCATCAGGTTGACCCCATGCATTAGGTTTAGAAGTCTGAGGAGCCCATTGTTTAGTAGCAGCACCGTTTCCGGATCTATTTTTGTTCTTTTTGGAGATAACTTCCCAACCACCATCCTGGTTTGAGTCCAGGCTCACATCCTGGACCGACTGGTTCAACTGGTTAACATCATAGTTCGACCTCGCGGGTACATTTTTACCTTTGTTAGATTGACCACCTCCACTAGTTGAACTCATCTGCAAATAAATTCACAAACTAAACATGGTGAATTTGAAAAATATCCTTGTAATTCTGTGTAAAAAAGATACCGTCAATGGAAACAATCAACATTTATGTTTATCATGTTACCGTACTTGCAAGTAGTGATTTTAATTACTTGCAACAGATAAGATTTTGTACACTTCACAACTTACATAAATCTTGATTAAAACCTAAACATTGATGAACAAATGAATACAACATAAATGAAAATCAACAAGAATAACCATTGATGATTAGCATAGCACGGGTGCAATTCATCAACAACCAGACGGTAAATGACTAATTTATAGATGAATTACACTCGCAGTTGACTTGATTTTGACTAACACCAAGATCAACCACAAAACCAAGAAAGAATATCAACCCAAGATTCTTAAGTTTGCCGAACTTCATTAAACCCAACGAAGATTATCAGGGTAAAATGAAAATTATAACAAGAAATCAACAGCATATTCAGGAATTAACAAACTAAATGTCAGATCATCGTCATGAACTAAAAAGACACTAGGGTTCGTACAGCTTTAATTTGGGGCTTCTTGACATAAAACCAAAAACCCTAATCAGGGTTTTGAATTAAAGCATTTCCCAAAAGGGATTTTGTAAAATCGATTAGAAAAACATAATCATCGGGTGAATCTGAGTTCATACTCACTACAAACGGAGATTGATCATAAGAAAGATTTACCAGAATAAAGTGAGGTCTTACAGGATAAATCGATGTCGGAGAGAGATGATTGTCGATTTGTAGATTCGAAGGGTGATTCCACTGAAAGTTGGTGTGATCGGATATGTTATTATATTTTTAGGATGTCTTGATTTTACAAACTTTTTTTTTCAACCGTGAAAGAATAATTTTATGCATAGTAATCGGGTAAATTCATTGACGAAAAACCAATTATGACCTGACACGTTCATAGTTTTAAGAAAACTCACGGTCAAAGAATCGATAAAACACTTATCCACTTGAAGCAGACCCGAAAGTTAGTGTGATTGGATATGTTATTATATTTTTGAGATATCTTGATTTTACAAGTGTTTGAAAAGTGTATTATGTCATAGATTTAGCATAATCTATTATAAACTTTAATCAAAATATCAAGTATAATCACTTGTACAAGAGAGAAAAAATCATAAAGCATGGTTACATAAAATGAATATTTATGGTAACGAGGTGTTAAAAGTTTAAGATTTCACTCAAGTTTGGTTGGTAAAAAGTTAAGTCTAGAAGAACTTAATAAAGTAAAGAAACTTGAACTGTGTTTAATATCGAGTTTGGCTAGATTCGTGAGTTTAAACGAGCGTATTGTTTACATAAGTATAATACATCAATCTTATATAAGTATACAATAAATGATAATATACATGATAAATAATAAATATTCAATAAATAATAAATATTCAATAAATAATAAATTCAAGTTCGACTTAAAAATTAATCAACAAATTAAGCTCAAACTTTAGACATAAAACAGGAAACAAGTCAAGATTAAAAATTCTTATAAGAGTTGGCCTTGAGTTTAAGAGAACAAACTTTGGCTCAGTTTGTTTACACGTAAATTTTTGAGCAATTTGATAATTAAGAAGCTAATAGATTAAATTGTATGGGCTAGCTATGAATTTTATCTCAATCTTAATGAAATTATTTCAGGAAGGTACATTTCTTATTTGTGCTTTTTATCTTTGTTGTTCGTTTTACTTTTGTTAAGTGTTATTTGCGATATATAAAAGCATTATATGGTAATAATGTAGTTTTTTTATTTATTAAGATCAATTACAAACTTAAAATGATTAGTTCAGTAAGAGACGTCATACATGGTAGATTAGATTATCTAATTTGTTTTCACTTCAAGCCACAACTATAAACTCTTACATATGATCATCTTATTAACGACCCTACTTATTATTGTCGTAATCACTTTGTTCAGGTGGAAGGAGTCTTTCCTGGCTTCTGGACACCTGTTAACCCGCTCCAATACCCAAAAAAAAAAGAAGGGCTATGTTCATATCCTCCCTAAACTCCCAACCCGATCAGAACCTCCCTTTCTTTTCAAACTTTTTCCAAGCTTCAACAACCCGCCTAGGTACCTTAAGAGGGGCGGAGTTCTCCAGTCTCGAGACAGAAGCCGCTTTTGACAACCCGCCTTGGTTTTTCTTTATCTTTCAATTACAAAGAGTTTAGCTTTCCCGAATAGGAAAGACATTCCGATCAAGCTAAATTCAAGTTTTGGACATAAATAGAAATAATAATTACCAGATTCTTAAGAAAGACACCAAGTAACATACAACTTACAAAGGAGTTTGTAACAAAACAATTGACAAAATATGGTATTCTCTTATTTTTACATATATACATCTCACCAATAATCAAACCACAAAACTCTTGCTAGTGAAAAAATTATAATCAAATCATTAGTTTCTAGTTAGTTTAATTTTAGCACAGACTTTCTCGGTTACATGTTATTCGGTTTTTCCATTTACTGATCATGGATTAAGAAAAATCTCATAGCACAAGGGTAAACAAGAAAAGATAAAAAGCACACTTGCTACTTAAGTGATACTTCGATCACTCAACAGTCATAACTAACAATTCAAACACAATACCAAAATGAAAAGGTGTCTCAAAATTGTCTTACCCAAGTGACATTTTTCGTTTCAAAAAAATAAATAGATGTTTATGACGACTGGAGTTGACCCAAACGTTTTTTACTAAGCACGAACACTCCTGTTCAGGCTCACCATGCGGTTAGAACCGTCCATCTGGCCGCCTCTAGCCGCTGACCCACCATAGTTTCGCCCTG
>BJCN01338125.1:12309-29849 GCA_018326445.1 Flaveria brownii
CCGGTGTGTTTTGGTCCCCGCCTCTAGTTTGACCAGCCCGGTTTTGATAACTCTGACCTGGACCATAGGGCCGACCACCGCCATAACCTGTCTGCTGACGCCCTTGCGAGTAAGACTGGTTGTCCTGCCATTTAGTACCGCCAGCAACAGCTGCATAGTCCTGACCCTCTCGCCGCCTTGATGAAAGTGACTCCAACCCACCACCACCTAACCTTGCCTCAATGGCCCGCTCGTTGCTCTCAGCAAGTACCGACAGCTTTTCGGTTAACTGGAAGGCTAGAGCCTGTAACCGGCTGTGTTCAACTTCATGGAACACAATGCACTGTGTAGGTTGGTCCCAGCTGGCATGAAGCTCGTCGTTAATCATCATCTTGCTGACAGTACAATGAGTTTGACTTTCGGAGAGGTCAAACATCTTCGCCAGCTGTTCGAGTTTTAAGGTCTCGTATGATGACGAATAAGTGAAAAGATAAGTCCTTAAAGCTTCTTCCTTGATCTTGTTCTTTATCATTTCTAGAACTGTTTCACGGTTTTTAAGAAGCTTCCAGACATCTAGTGAGTTGATGACATCAAAGCATGTTTGAAAGTCGCCTTTGCTAAGGGCTCGAGTTGCTGCCATAACGTGGTCCCTCACGTTTTCAGGGGGGCCGGTGAAGGTCTGCCTGTCACTCATTTCTAGTAACCGTCTTAGTGTCTTGCTTATGACTTTGCGCCTTGCATCATGGCTGTTTGCTGCCATGTTGGGAACCTCGAGTAACATGGCGCATATTAGGTGTACAGATTCTAGAAGCTCGAGGTTGATGTGCATGTGGTATGGCATCTGTCTTCTCCTTTCCAAGCGTTCCTACAAACATCAGGTAAACAGCTTATGGCTGATTAAATTGAGAAAATTAGGTTGTATTGCATCGTGAAGACACAAACACTTTTTATTCATTTAAAAAACAAAAGATTATGATAGTCATTGTGTTACTTAGGATGCCAAACACAATAATCTAAATCTTTGAATACAAGATTCTAGGGCTGTATACATCAAAGTAGAATTTGGCAGAATTTAACCTGTTTCACAACTTCAACCCGTTTGAGTCATGCCCCTTTACCTATTTATTTAAATTGACCTATATGAAATAAAATACAACCCAAAACGACCCATACTGACATTCATAGTTAAATGAGTAAATACACCACCTCTGGTTGAAATAGAATGAAAGATGGTTGCTAAAAAGTGGACATGAAAACATAAATGAAACAAAGAGATGTAAATTAGGTGTAATGTAATAAAGAATTTTTTATTGGTCCAAACTAAAATGGCATCATTTTTGCAAATGTCACTACAAGCATTATACAAGTAGCAGATGACGTTTACATTGTCTATGACTGTTTAATATAGATTTTAGACTTCATATTGTAAGAGAATATAAAAAATGTCAAAATAAACAAGTCTGAGACAAATACAACCGCAAACAACAAAATTATGAACTTCTGTCAATGTTGTTTCACCAGTGAAAGAAAAGAAATATCCCAATGAAGCAAAAAGGTACTGATTTTAACACTGAGAACCAATCAATAAAATTTAACTGGTTTTCAAAGGAAAAAAAGGTGGCATTTTGTAATATTGTAAAAAAATTTAGAACAAATTTCTTTACAACCCATTCAGTAACAAAAAATAAAAGAGAAAGTTGCACATCATTCAAAAATCGTGGTTTGGAAAATTTTATATGATAGTTTGACTCATGTTAAACCCACCCTAAAAAAAATTTGTGAAGACAAACAATTTGAATTAACGCTTGCTGGTTAAACATTTTACATTTATACAGAAATTGTTCTTCTAACCAATCAGACACAACCAAATCATTACAAGGGAATTCCAGACTGAAAGAATTCGTAATGGTAAAACAACAAATGTTTTCTAGAGTAAACAAATAGTAGGATGATAAACCTATCTTGTTCAGACACATCACCAAGAAGAGAAACAAATAAGAAAAGCTTTAAAGTTTATAATATCATACACTAATGCTACCATACAACAGATAATTTGTTATGCTTAACTGATGTAGTTTTCAAGATATTTTCAAGTCAAATACCTGTTCCGGTGTCTTTTCATGGTAGCGACTTTGAGAAACACCTTGTGCAAGTAGCTCTTTCACCCTGCCACCTGAATATAACTCAGAAAGGCAACCATGTCCTTCAGCAATAAGCCCAGCCCTAAAAGCAGACAAACCAAGTTGTGCCATCGATCTGTTAAAAAGTATCTGAGTTGAGATATCCATATGCTGAACACTATCCTGCAAGTGACTCATAAGCAACAAATCACGGGCCATAGAAAATTCATCCAGAATTGCATGATGATAAATATCACACAGCATTGCACGAGCCTTTGTCCTTTCATCGCCATGTTTGTATATAAGAGAAACCAGCATATCCATCAGTTCCCTACTACTTGCTGGAAAACTAGGTTTTCGAGGCACAATTTCAGGTGTATTCACAAAAGCAGGTGGACCCGTTTTTGATTCAGTGCCCGATTCTTCTCCATTATCTTCAGCTTCTGATTGGTCAGCCAAGTTCCTCATAGCACTATACACTTCTTGTGGTTTGTAATACACAAGTTCCACAAGCTTCAATGCAACCTTTGCAGCAGCTTTGTGGTCTCCAACACGTTCCAGATATGATTGAACATTTTGTGCAAGAACAAAAAACAAAGGCTCGTCTTGAAGCCTTTCTACATACTCACGTGTGTGAGGATCAATACACTGCAGACTCTTAAAGAATTCAACATCTATCTTTTCAAGAAAAGCTGCCAGGTTTCCCCATATACGGATGGTATCGTTGAAATCACTTCCTTTCTGGGTTTCATTCTCATCAGGCTCCACAGTGTCATCAACCAAAATATTTGGATACTGCTCAAGAATATCAAGTATCACAAGCATATTCTGCACGCATTTCTTCCACACATTTATAGGCATGTGACCACTTAAACCAGGGTTAACATCAAACTGTGCAGAGACCACGGCAAACAAGATCTCAAGCTTCTGAGCGGGAGTTTTAGCCACTTTGGTTAAGAATGTAAGTTGTTCAACAAGCTCAAGCCTCCCAGTTCCTTTTCTACCACGAGCAGCAACAACCTCCTTAAACTTCTTGTGGACGGTATCCCAAGTCACCTGGCTTGGATCCTTAAACTGCTTTTCCATTAACTTATCTTTCTTATTCATCATTTTCTCCCAACCAGGTTGGGTTTCATCCTTTTCCTCATCATAATCATCATCATCCTCATCATCTGACTCGGTTTCTGCTTTTGTTGGGTCATCAATCTCAGACCCAGTGTCATCGTCATCATCCTCATCTTCTGATGGTTCGTCCGCTTCTTCCTGATCCTCAAAGCTTTCAGGATTTTCCCTACATTTATTGATCAAATCCTCATACTGCTTATTGTTCTTCTTCAACTTCTGTCTCATAGCATTTAACGCCTTCGCATTGCTACTGCTCATCTTCTTCTTCGCCTCCTTATTCGCCATAGCTTGATTTAAAAAGTCCTCCAGCATCACCAACGCCTTGATGTAATTGTTCGGAGCCCTATCCGACTCAGTGACCCGCATCACCTTCTCAAGCTGCCTGTTAATCTTGTCAAAATTCTCCTGCAGACTGACCCAATCATTAATCTTCATCGCATTCTTCATCTGATCAATAGTAGTAGACAACTCTTCAAACCGCTTATCTTTCGCAGACTTAATAACACGCTTATGCATATCCGAATCATCACTGTCACTATCGCCAGTGTCAAGGTACTTGTTCCTATCAGGCGCATTAGTAGCATCATCCTGTCCCTCGTTAACATCATCTTGCTCATAATCACTAACTTCAGATTCAGTCTCGCTGTCAGCCTATCAACACATACAAATAAATCAAAATCATTACATCAAATCAACAATTCTAGTAATCTGTATCCTATCTGGTTCACAGTTATCACTCGTAATAGTCATACAGCATGAATTGATCTATATTTACAACAGAAAGCCAAACAAACCTGATTACTCCAAAATTTCGACGCCATCTTCTTATCTCAGAGATTAAACAAACGCAGATCTCCGTAAACCTTAAGCTGTATAACAACATACAAACTCTAATAAGCAAATCGAGAAAACGAAAGCTTGATATCTCCGATTTGTAGGAGTCCACGAGGTGCGATCTTTGACACATTGGAGGGTCAATCGAACTAACAAACCCACAGCTCCAAAATTTCGACTCCATCTTCTTATCTCCGATTTGTAGGAGTCCACGAGGTGCGAAAGCTTGATATCTCCGATTTGTAGGAGTCCACAAGGTGCGATCTTTAACACACGAGGTGCGAACGATGGTTCTCGATCCACAAGAGCCTAGCAATGATTCGAGATTCTTGCAACACAGAGCAACGCAAGTTTTCAAGCAGGGGTTCTTCAATCGGGATTCATATGAGTTCTAGGGTTTTCAACACAAGTTTGTAAGGTAAAGAAGTAAAATCACTTTGTTAAAATAATGTAAAAAGACATTGTTACCCTTGATTCAAATAAACTTAACTTTTAAACTAACTTGACTAACGAGATCGGATGAAAATGATAATTTTTTAAAAAGTAAGGGAGCCATAGGGGAAAAAATTAATATTTGGATGGAAATGACAAAACAGTTAAAAACTCAGAGACGAAAATGGTAATTTACTCTTTTAATTATATCCAATTAAAATTCCTATGTATCCCAGCAAAATATTTCAATTTAAAGGTTCTAAAATAATTCAAAGATATTTAAGCATACACAAAATACAAAACCTACAATTAATTCTTTTAAATGTTTGTGCTTATATGTTTAAACCAACAAACTTATTATACATGTGCAGCTTGAAGAGTTGTTCAACGAACAAGTGCGAACCAAGTATACGAGCCACTCGAAATTTCCAACTGAAAACAGGTTTTCACCATAACAACAAACAGCAGAAAAGCCAATATATATAATGGTGTAACATTTGTTCCTGTATTCCAATAAGTCCCTATATATAATGGTGTACACTGAACCACCAAATTATGACCATAATATATAAATAATTAGTTGCAGATAATAAGTCACAAAATTCTCACAGGTTTTAAATACCAAACCTGCACAGTTAGTTCATACAATTCATGTTCCTGACTAGCATTCGATACGAACCGCTCCACTTTCTGAAGAAATAAACTTGGGTTTCTTGTTAACCTGATGCAAACACTGAATAACGTCTCCAATCTGGAAATCAAAACAATCGCGAAGAACAAGACCGCACTCGTTTCCTTTCTGGACCGTTTCAACATCTTGGGTCTCTCTTTTCAAGGAAACACAACACCCTTCAAACACAACTTCACCGCTTCTTAAAAGCCTCATGGTGCACGATCTGCTGACGTGGCCATCCACGACTCTGCAACCAGCAATCTTGACATCAGCCCCTTTAGTCTTGCTTCTTCCTTTGAGCTCGAAGATGCTGAGTACTTGTGCCTCACCAGCGACCTCTGTCTCCAATGTTCCAGGAGCTTTTTCCACTATGAAGTTGCCGATATCTTCTAGAAGATGGTAGATCACTCTGTGTATTTTAATCTGCAAAAAGACAATCACTTTCAATGCACATCCAAACACCTTGGTTTGCAGAATCTTGCATCATGAATTGATTGGGAAGACATACCTTTATATTGGCTTGAGCAGCAGCCAAGCTGAGAGGGGTTGGTGGAGCGCGCACATTAAAGCCAACGATACATGCACCGGTAGCTTGTGCCAAATCAAGATCAGACTGACAAATTGCTCCCACTCCAACATGTATAATATTCACGAAAACCTGATAAAAAGAAAAAATGGTGAATTTAAGATCGATTTATAAAGATAGAGGTGAACACATTAAATAACTTTTAGATTTGTCCATACAGATGAAAACAGGAACATCTATTAAAACATAGTGACTTAACTTTTACTAATGTTTAGATTAACACAGGCTTATTTAGTTTCATACCATGTGCAACAGAATTAATTACAGTCTTACAGAATAATAAACTAAATTACATATCTACGTGTAAAATGAAAAATTGGTGAATTTATGATAAATGTATAAAGATAGAGGTGAACACATTAGATGACTTTTGGATTTGTCCATACAGTTGAAAACAGGAACATCTGTGTAAAACATAGTGACTTAACATCTACTAATGTTTAGATGAACACAGGCCTATTTAGTTTGATACCATGCGCAACAAAATTGATTACAGAATAATAAACTAAGTTACATATCTGCGCTGTATAAAAAGCTTTTAACCCCACATTTCACAAAGTGCTTATTTTTTAAAGATAGAACTATCTGTTAATCCTTGAATAATCACATTTACCAAAATTGAACCTAATTACTTGATTATTACAACTTCAATCGCCAGTAGCACATCCAGAAACTATCTTCTATGACCCACTTTATATCAAATTCCAATTGTTATGTCACATAATCACATTTTAAACACGCATCCAAACACCCCTTAGAACTAAGAAGTTGTAGTTATATGCAATGTTTTTAGAACCAAACCATATAGCGAACCGGTAGTCTTACCGGTACATTAGTTGGACCGGTAAGACTGGATTTAAGAACTGGTTGACGGCATAAAAATATAAAATATAAAAACTACATGCATATATATAAAATATAAAAATACTTTATCTTTTGATTTGAATTTACAATTTTAATGACATATGAAGACTTAAATACATAAATTTGAAAGCTAGAATGCTATATTAATCAGAAAATAAGATTTTGAAGAACAACAATAAAAAGTAGAAATCTAGTATGACCACTCAGTGCGGTTCACCGTCTGACCAACAACCGGCCGGCTCATATGAGAACAGTTCAAAGAGGCATAGATGGACCGTTTCTTGGTTTGACAGCAGGTCTGGGTCCAGTTATGGAAACAATGGTTATATGTCCAAAAGCAAAGCAGGTTATTTTTAAAAGACTAGATATATATGGCATACCTGGGGACTATTCAACGTTTTAAGTGAATCGGTGACAGCTTGAACACTCCCTTGAACATCTGCTTTTACAATAATTGGCAATTCAGTCCGTTTAGGCTCCTTTTCTGTCGGTTCAGAATCAGAATCGTTCTCTTCATCCGTGTTCTTTTTTCTAAGCCTTTCTTGCTCCAGTTTATTCTCTTCATCCATCTTCCTGAGCCTATCTTGTTCCAGTTTCTTTTTCCTTCCTACACTAAGCATTCGGGCTCGTTCTTCAGAATCCACAACAATAATATCATCACCTGCCATTGGCAGCCCTTTGAGCCCCTCAATCTCCACAGGCATGGCAGGTGTGGCCTTTCCAGTCAATTTCCCAGCTGTATCCCTAATCGCCCGTATTTTTCCCCACTCAGCACCAACTGCGACATGTTGACCACAAACCAAAGTCCCAGCCTTGACCAAAGCCGTAACCAACGGACCCCGCCCACGGTCGAGTCTTGCTTCAACCACATAAGCTTGGGCCGCTCCATCTACACGGGCTTTTAGGTCCATTAATTCAGCTTGAAGAAGCAATGCTTCCTCAAGCTTATCGAGTCCTTGTTTAGTAACCGCAGATACTTCAACCACTTGTACATCACCGCCCATTTCTTCAAGTGGTAAACCTTCTGAAGCTAGTTGGACTTTGACTCTTTCCGGGTCGGATGCAGGTTTATCACATTTGTTGATGGCAACGACTATGGGGACGTCTGCTAACTTGGCATGTGACATGGCTTCAATTGTTTGTGGCATCACACCATCATCGGCGGCTACTACCAGTACCACTATGTCTGTGACAGCTGCACCTCTGGCACGCATGGCGCTAAAAGCCGCATGGCCGGGAGTGTCCAAGAAGGTTATGGATGCACCTGATGGCATGGCCACAACGAATGCACCAATGTGTTGGGTTATGCCGCCAGCTTCTTTGGCAGCAACTGAGGTCTGCCGAAGAGCATCTAAAAGGGAAGTTTTTCCATGGTCAACATGACCCATGACTGTTACCACAGGTGCACGGGGAAGAACTATAGAACCTTCGTATGAGTAGAGCCTCTTAACATTCACCCCAACTTCCTACAATTCATGGAATAAAATAATGGATTCAGGGAAAAAAAATGTGTGGAATAAAAATAGAGGTGGCACTTAGACAGATTAGCTTATGAATGGATATGTTTGGGTCATATATTATCTTATATGGGTCAACTCGAAGTATATCTAAATAAGATAACGCATTACCTGCTTAAACCTGTAACCCAACCCACTCATTTTCCATATCTGATTAATATATAAAACTCTAAAACAAACTAACCAAGACAAATAAATACCATTGCAATTAGTTCTGCGATGTCAATGCCCAAAGGGTCGAATTCAGACCCAACTTTTTCCCCCACATTTACAAGAATATTTTGCAAAGTGGACACTGATTGACCACATCGTTTAGAAAGCTCTAAAGTTGTCATTCCCTCAAATATTTCAATGGTTTTATCTGGGGATGACTTGCCATTCTTCTGTAGTTTAGGTGGCACGTATGGAGCTTCAACTGGTGGTGTTGCCTTTGCTGGTTTCTTTTTAAACTTCCCTTTCTTAGGTCTCTGTAGACCAACTATGTCCTCATCTCTTCTGCCAAGTAGTTCTGGACTGGCATGGAAACACCTACAAAAGTTCAAGATTTAAGCACGATTTCAACCACGTTGACCATTAATCCTATAGAACTTAAAATTACCTTACGAAGAATCTGCTTTCCAAGAAACTTAGAGGCTCATGACCAGGTAAAGCTGAGTTGCTGGTATATCCTGCATTTAATGAGTCTAGATATAAATTTGAGGCTGATTTAAATAAGCTAACAGATGCTTGGAAATCCATTCATTCAAAAAGATGGAATTTTGATTTCATGGAAATGTCAAAAATCAATCTACAGAATAACTAAAATATACCCGCTAAAAAGGGGCATTGTATCAAACTTTCAATTACCTCTAACCCGTCCAACTGAAGATGATAGGCAATTTGAGCGCAAAGAAGTGTCTCTAAATGCTTTGGAAATCAGAATCCTTGAAGCACTAGCATGAATGCTCTGTTCAAACAGTGTGGGCCAAGTTAAATTAATCCACTAGTTATAATCATTTAATTAGTTCAATTTACTTTAAACAGGAGTAAACTGTAAACAGAAGCAGATGATTTACTTGAGTTTACATATGACTAATCAACATCAACATGCATGAATATAAAATCATATTTAGCATAGACGAGAGAAAGAAATATGTAATTTTTTTAATGGGAACAATGTAATGATGACCATGCTCCAAATTAAAAAATTCCCCGTTGCGCCTGTGCTAAGTATATATAATCCATAGTGGCAGAGAGGTAGATAATTCAAATAGGCCTCATAAAGTGACAGTTGATTATGATTGTTGATATTAACTGACATAATGTGGGTGTGGAAATAAATGAAGTGCATAAAACAAAGAGATGGTTAGCTTCAGTACTACCATCAATTTCTTTAAAAATCAATAAAACCACTCGAGGAAGATATGCACTTCAAGAAATTTACAGGTAAATCCTTAATTCAATATCTATAACTGGATTTTTATCACTCTAATATACATAATTTCCATGTCATCTGGACTTGTTACCACTTTCAGATATCATTAAGACACCATCATCTAAGAAGAAAACAGTAAGTGTTGGACTTGACATTATATCAAACACCTAGTACTCATCCTTCGTTACAAGCACACCAGTCCATATTTTCAATCATTTTCCTCTGTCCAATATTCAATTAACAACCCTTTTCACATTCACACTAAAAGTTACAGGTTTACCAAATAATATTCTACCAAAATTATTCGAAAAAACAAAACTAGTGATTGAAGAACAAAGGGAACCCCTTTGTGAAGCAAATAGCTCATTTTGCTTACTGCAAAATTCAACACCAAACATTCAGTCTGTACCCAAAAAGCAATCTTGAACCCCGTTTACAACATAATCAAAGTCACACTATTCATTTACTTCCGAAAAGAAAAACCCTAAAGATTCGAGATAACAAACGATAATCAAAGACTAACCTTTTTCCCAATCTCCCTCCACGCCATTCATAAGTATAATCACAATACCTGCAGGCTGAAAAAAAAAAGGTATAAACTTGAATCAAAAAACAAATCTAATTAGAACAACAACAAGTGAAAACCTGAAAGAAAGAAGAATTATCGTTGATGTAGAAGAAGTATAATAAGGTATGAATATTATTGATTACCTGCAATTGGTATGTGTATGGGTGTTGCTGTGGGTTGCAGAGGGGATGGGTAGGGTTGTAGAGGCGGAGATCGGTGGTCGGTGACGGAAAGATTTTTGTACATGTATCATGTAGGGTAAGTATGCTTTATTTTTAAAGTATCACTTTTTCTTTTAGAAACATAAATGTTTTTCCTTTTAAGAAAATTTATTTCACGTTTTTTCTTCTAATTGTTTGTAATAGGGATGATATTCAAACCTGAAATTGATAGGAATATCCGAACCTGAGTCATTTGATACGGGTATGAGGTCGGGTAAGCAGGTATAAGATCGGGTGTGGGATTATTCTGTATAAAGTTCAGGAGTTTCAGACGGGTACGACATTACATGATATAATTGTTTACCCGTACTGATTACCCGATTAAACATATTTGTTTACGTGATTATATACCCGAAATAACTTTGTTTTTCTTTTGTTATTTTAAATATATTACATTTATTTTTAGTTATTTTAATATTCATCTCATTCTTATAATTATACTAAAAAAATTAATTTTTCTTTCTATTTTCAGTTAAATAATGTCTGTTATACTTTTATTATTAGTATTTCTCTCATCTCCACTCATAACCACTTTTAGAATATTAAAAAATTGAGTTATTTACATGATTGGTCCCTGTGTTTTACCCATATTGTAATATTAGTCCCAACTTTTGAGAAATTACAGCTTTGATCCCAACTAAAAATGTATCTATCCTTATTTCTGGGTATAATTCATTTGAATAAAATCAACTATTTCTATAATTACAAAGTGAGTTTTTTTTCTTTAAATAGTGTATATAGAATATTTATTTATCATAATAGGTGTTTAAGAAAGTGTTTTTTTCTCTTACTATGATGCTATTGGTTAAATTTATTTCACTTTAAAATAATATTATTTAACAAAAGTCGGGTGCAAAAGTTAATAAAATTGTAAAACCATTTGGTTCATATGTCGTAATTAAGAACATAAAGTTTTTCTAAAACTTATTTGTTTTTTTTAATTCACTCAGACTTAGTTTTAAATCGTCTTTTCAAATAAAAAAGTTGAATTTTATTCACTATAATTTTATTTCAATTTCACACAAAATTATGCATGTTTATTTTTTATTCTTTTTAAAAATATATATTTTAATAAAAATATTTTTAAGTAGCTTAAAAGATGTAATAAGAAAAAACTATTTTTGAACAAAAAATGCATTCTTTAAAAATGTTTTATATAAATATCATGACGAAACAAAAAAAAATTAATGGTTTATTTTTATTCTATTTTTCGAACTACAAATGTAATCCTCAATTACCGATGTCATGTATGCTGCTAATACACTTCCAACACTGTTAGGGGAGAAACGAGTCACATCGTCTCGTGGGCCACTTGCGACCGACTCGCTAAAAAGTTTAACTAAGCTTAGCTTAAACAAGCTCGAACTCATATTTATAACTCATTTAATAAATAACTTTGAGCCCGAGCTTCATATGTCGAGATTGAGCCGGCTCGCAAGATGAACTAGCGTTGTATGTAATGATGTTTTTATCTTTAATGTATATACTTATATAAATGATTATTACTATATATATAAACTGATGTTTAAAACAGTTATACAATATATATAATTTTAAAAAATGAAATAAACCATTTAATAAATATATTTTCTATATAAGAACGTGTATTCTATAAAGAGACGTTAAAATACTGATGAACGAGTATTAATATTTTTATATGAGAAAACGTTATTGAAAAGGTTTTAAGAAAACCTTTATAAAAAAAACTATAAAACAATTTTTAAAATAATAAGAGATGCTAAATTAGTTTTTATTTCATTAAAACTTTCTTCTTTTAATTCTACTTAAATAACAATATTAAAAACAGACATACTTTTATCCAATCATATTATGAATAAAAAAATTAACTTTTTAGTAAAAAAACTATTTTGGTAGATATTTTTGAAAACACTCATTTTGTTAAATTATTTTTCTATAAATTGCAAGTTATAGTGACTGTTTTCCTACCTAAGAATAAATTGACTATATCACTACTAAGCGGATAAAGTTGTATGATACTAAAATTATGAATTGAAATGTGTTGGATTCTTGCTTATTCAAATAAGTAATTAAAGGTTTTCTAATTCACTCGTACAATGCAAATGAGAAAAAAACCCTATACGTGTCTTCCATTCTGAAATGATTTTATATATTTTATCAAATCAACAGTCTAAGATAATCAAATCAGGGTTTTGATTTCCCCAAATCATGATATCGATTTTCAAATGGAAAGATGAGCCATTTCATATCCTTTTTAATTTACAAGCATATCATGGTTTCAATTTACCCAAAATCATTTTATGTTTCAATTTCAACTCACCGATCCTTTTACGCTTTCATTGATTTATTTAAATCATTCACATCCCAATTTCTAAATCATAATATCTCTTTTGTAAAGTCTCAATTCAATGTTCATATATACAAATCTCGATTGCAACAATAGAAGTGGTAGGTACGATTAAAAGATTTTGATTTTGATTTCAAGATAAACTTTACTATTTTGGTTTTTTAACATCAATTTAATTAGTTTATATTTTTGTTTATAAAAGCATGGAACTTTGATTTAGTTTTAATTGACGTAAATATTAAACTGGTTAATGTTTTTTGGTAAACAAAAAGAGAAAATTACATAAATGGTTACTGTGGTTTAATCAAATTGCATGTTTGATCCCTAAACTTTAAAAATCATAAAGATAGTCCAAACTTTTATGTAATCATTGCATGTTTGATCCTTGACACCGATTCAAGCTCTATGTTGTATTATCTCAAATTACAAGTACCATGAATTAAAATTATTAATATTAGATAATGATGATAAAATTATGAACAGAACATCAAATTTTATATACAAAGAACTTTTCGGATGTTTATAAATGTTCTCATGTCCAATATAATTTGTTTATTAACTAAAATTCTTATTTATAAGTTAATTTCATTTTATATTATAAATTATTTAAATTTATAAGCATTGATAAAGAAAAAACTACTAATATTAAATAGAGTTAATTTTAATTTTACTCCCTAAGATTTGACTAAAGTAATCATTTTCCTCCAATAGATTAAAATCATCAATTTACATTTAAAAGTTTCATTTGTTGTTTCAAATTTCACTCCAAAAGTTTCATTATTTTGGATAAGTTTGAAATAACTAATGAGACTTTTGGACTAAAATCGAAACAACTTATAAAACTTTTGAAAGATAAATTGATGTTTTTAATCTTTTGGAGGAAAATGGTTATTTTTTGCAAACCTCAATGAGTAAAATCAAACTTAACTCTATAAAATATAGATGATTTTAAAAAAATTAAACATAAAAATCGATATTCAAAGTATTAATATTAATATTATGACTTACGAACCTTTTTAATAAAAACAATTTTTAATTATTGAACTCGTGTATTACACAGGTCTTTAGTCTAGTAAAACAATATACATACACACACAATATATATACACACACACAATATATATATACACACACACATACACAATCCAGGAGACCATGACCACCACGATCCCCGTTCACCTCCCCCGCACCTTCACTACCGCATCTCCACCTCTACACATCCTTGTTCAGCTGCACCACCCTCGCTGGAACAACCCTCCGATTCGACTGATTCCTTGTTTCTCTCGCGACTGTGATCATGACGGCGATGGTGGTGGTGCTGGTGGTGGTGCTGGTGGCAATCCTCCCGTGACTGCGATCACCTGCGATCACGACTGCACCACCTTAGCTCCGACCTCCGTCGCCTGCTTCTGAATAGCAGCGATGGAGAGGTTCGCAGAGGTAGAACCCATTTGCATCTCGAAAACCAACAATCGATGGTCCCGGGTAAAAAATTGAGCCAATTTCCAACATGAATCGTATCAGCCCTCGTCGATGATGTCCTTTGAGGTCCGACGATTGGAGTCCGTTGAGGTCGATGAGAAGGTTGTTGATGTCCGGTGGATGGGAGGGGTTTAATGACGGCGATCTGGTGGCAGTTTAATGTATTTGTCGGAAATAAGTGTTTGACCGCTTTCTGATAAGGATTGGACTCTGATTACGAGCTCTGGCCAGTCGCAGGGGCAAACCATGGTTTGATGGGATAAGTGGTTCGATAAGATATTAGTATGAGGTGGTGGTGGAAAAAGAGTTGAAGGGAACGTGGTGGTGATGGTGGCGATGGTGGCAGCCGGCGGTGGTGGTGATGGTGGCAGCCGGCGGTGGTGGCGGTGGTGGCAGCCGACGATGGTGGCGATGGTGGCAGCTGGTGGTGGTGAATGGATTGGATTGTGAAAGAAGAAGTGGAGAAGAAGGAGTGGCACCCACTTCTAGTATTTAACAATTAGGTGTGCGACGCACTTCTAGTATTTAACAATTAGGAGTGGCACCCACTTCTAGTATTTAACAATTTCAGGGGTATTTTTATCTTTTCATATCCACTTAACTGAAAAATTAAACAGAATTTAATGTCAGAGACCAATTATGTTACGAGTTGACAAATTGTAAAGACCAAACCTGTAAGTTCTCAAACGGTGGGACCATTATTGCAATAAGGGCAAAGCATAGGACCAATCGTGTAATTAACTCTAAAAAAATCATAAAGATTGTATCGTGTTCTTTCAAATATGAGGATGGACAGTAATAATTTTTCTTATCCACTCACAATCATCATAAATATAGGGGTACATACTCACATAAAAATAAAAAACCTACTATAAATGATATTATTTGATGCTTTTGTAAAAATATGGAGATGGGGTTGAATACAGGGGATGAGATGAGAATGCTCTAATTCGTTTCAGTAAACTATACTATGCTAATGTCATCCTTTTTTTATTTCTTACTCACCTGTTATGTGCCTCTTGTGGCATAAACAGATGCAAGACATGTTTAGGGGGGGTCCTAGGCCCCCACTCAACTATATATGACCATGTTTGGCTTTCCATTTCAAAGTTACTTTTGACTTTTGAAAACTAGTTTTCTAAAAGTTAAAAATTTTAATTTTTTAAAACTATTTTTCTACTCACATCTTCATCTCCATTTAAACACATCTATATCTCATTTTAACTTATTTCTTCTCCAAAAGTCAAAAGTAGCTTTACATAAACAATCTCAAACACCCACTATATGCATGTTAATATATGATTATACTAGTTTAAGGTACCCAAGGTTTGTTACTCAAGGCACCCAAGCCACAATCCTGTTTTTCTAAATAATCAAGATGCTATGGATTAAAAGCTAAAGAATAAGTTGACCATCCAAATTCCAAAATTACATAATGATCATTGTTTGCTATAAAAAATTACTATCATTTAAAACCGATGCTTTCAAGTTTGTAAATTTTATGTTCGCTACTATTTCGTGACTTCCGATTGTTCGACAAAATTCTTAATTTGTTGACATCATAATAAGTAGTTGTTTATTGTTAATGATTAAAAAAAGAGGAGTGAATGAGCATATTTGCACTGATTGGGTCGAGACATGAGGTTAAACACTTTAACATCTCAAACTTTCGTGCGATTATTATATCTATTTTGTCGATTACGTGTATTTTACTTATAGTCGTGTTATGATCCGTAAAATTTGCTACAAATTAAAGTAGTTTTATCTTACCCGACTCATATCGACCGATCTAATATGAACCATTTTAACATGATCTGTATTTGACCCCCACTGAATAAAAAACCTGAATCTGTTACTGCTTGTGTGGGACATTTATGTTATTTCAACTACCCTTAATCGCATATTTAATGATGAATTTCATGTATGCTTATATAAAATTTATAAAATGTCATATATGTTCGATGTAAAACCTAAAATATTATATATTTATATCTATATCTATAATATATATAAAACATTTGAGATAGATATATTTGCAATTTTGCATAAAGTGTAAGATACCTAAAATAAGCATAGTGTGCAAGTGTTTAATTCATTAATTTACTTTATAACCATTATATACTTTATAACTTAAGTTAAATTTACACTTAATCTTCTAAACTTTTTAAAAAATTTATTCTATTTTCTTTTAACGAATTTACAATATAGCACATTAACTTTAATAAAATTATCATTAACATATTCGCTATTCTTTTTTTTTTTGTTTCGAGGATTCATTTTTAATAGTATTTCTTTTTGTTATACTTTTTTATTAGCGTTTCGCATATGAATTTTTTATAGCTGATTAATAATAACGTATAAATTATCAGAATTAATATTTTTAAATTTTACAATCCCGTACATGACACGGGTCACTCTACTAGTATCCTTATAAACAAATTCAAATATCATATTTATCCGTTTTACTTAAAGAAATTCAAAATAAACCATTTTACTCCTAAATCTTTCAAAACTTCAAACTTTATGTTTATTTTTTAACCATAAAAGTCATATTTACTTATATAAACAATTATGCTTCTAAACTATGTTGTAACCTCAAGATCAACAAAGACCATCTCTTTTCCGGTCCTAACACATTTATTCATTGATGATTTTGAAAAGGCTTAATCTCTATTTTTACATGGAAATAAATTCAAATCTCACATCTCTAATTCACTCTATTCGCTAACATCTTTAAACGCCCTAAAAGTGTTTAAAAAAAATTGTTAGCATTGGTCTATCACTCTATCCTATATAGCCTTTTAATTTGCTTACAAAGCTTCATGAGCTTCGAGACAAACACTCTATTCTTTTGTAGGTGACCCAAATACATTTTTTTTGTTGATTTCGTAATTTATTATATCATAATTCTCAGAAACTTGAAATCAAAATCGAAAGATGATAATCATTTGGATCATTGTAGTTTCCGTTGGGATTAATATCCTCCTATTATAATGTCAGCAAACAACCTGAATCAAAATTGTTATCAAAATTAATGGTAGTTGTTGGTGTTGAAAAAGAAAGAAACACCTCCATTATCTTCCATATTTAGTGGTGTAGTGGATGATGTTTCCATTATCTTCCATATTTAGTGGTGTAGTGGATGATGTTTCCATTATCTTCCATATTTAGTGGTGTAGTGGATGATGTTTCCATTATCTTCCATATTTAGTGGTGTAGTGGATGATGTTTCCATTATCTTCCATATTTAGTGGTGTAGTGGATGATGTTTCCATTATCTTCCATATTTAGTGGATGTTGTTTTCATATTTCACTAGATAGGAACCCTTGTAATCTAGTATAAAAGGAAGAGGACACTCCTCTATTTTACACACAATAATATACAACTTTCTCAATTAT
>BJCN01338129.1:0-14326 GCA_018326445.1 Flaveria brownii
TTGAGTGCTTTTGAATTACGTTCTGGGTATTTGATGACTCTAACTAAAACTTTCTTATTTTAACATACAGATCTATTGGTTTGTTTTCTATTTTGCTAACCCACTGGTTAAAATTCAAGGCTTGCTCATGGTTACAGTAGTTATCTTTGGTTTGCAGTGCATGCTTTGAACAAACTATCTTATTCCAAGCTTGATTCCAAGTCTGTTGGGATTATGGAGGGTGTTGTTTTCTTGACATATAGCAGCCTTATAGCTTCTTCTGAGAAGGGACGCTCTAGATTGCAGTAGCTTGTGCAATGGTGTGGATCAGAATATGACGGTCTTATTGTGTTTGATGAGGTACCGGCTTCTTTTTCCTCTTACAGGTGATCACTTGTATAATTGAGTTTGCAGGGCTGTTTGTTCAGGTAGAAGATTAATCAGTTAAATTTTTTTTGTCTTACGGCTATAACTCGGTACCCATTGTTCATTGAAGCTGGGCACTATATTTTTGGGTTTCTTTTTTCTGTTTCGGTTGATTTTAATCTTAGCGTTAGTGAATGTGCTTATCAAAGCAGTCTTTTTAGTTCTTTCTTGGATCAGTAAAACCATCAATTTCTAATATGTATGTGCATTACTAAAAGCCTTGTAATATGATTTGCGTACACATGGTGATGTTTTTTAGAGTGAAAATGTGTTTAGATAGGGTTTTTGATATTTGATGAAAATGATTTTGATAGCTGTTCCAGACTTCCAGTTATTGTACATTTGTACCTGTAAACTGTTGGAGATTCTCCTAATAACCTAATGAAGAAAAAGAGACAAGGGAAATTTGTGTAATGCTTGAATGGTTTCTGATTAATATTACATTGTTGAGATCGTCGCTTGATCCTTAAAATATTGCTTGATTGTAGTGCCACAAGGCCAAAAATTTGGTACCTGAAGCCGGAGGACAACCAACACGAACAGGTGAAGCGGTTCTTGAACTTCAGGTTTGTTTTCACCTGAAATCATGAAAACATATGTTATTTGGTTTATGGAACTATGGAAGATCCTGAAACTGTTGTGTTTTTATTTTTAATTTATTTAGTTGTTGTCTAAGGGGTTGTTATGCGCACCCTTTCTTTTTTTTTCCCCCCCCCCCCCCCCTGATGGAGACGATTAATGACATGATTCTGCTCAAAAGGTGGTAACTACATAGCACAAACACCTCAGAGAAAATAAAAGAAGTTTGGAAGATTCTGTTTCCAATTAGAATTACACTAATATAAATTGAAGTTTGTTACTCAAATATAAAGTAACATTACATATTGTGAAAAAGCAAGTCAACTATAGAGATGATTTTTCAAACATACGGAAGTACTCTGAGTGATATTCACACTTTGGATGCAATTGATTGGACCAGCAAGGATTGACGGTTACATGAAACTTACTAGAGAAATGAGATGAATTTCAGTTGAATTAACTAAAAGCATTGAAAAGGGACAGTTACCCTGGGAGAATATCAGAAGCTGAAAAGCGTACTAAATTTGGAGAAATGAATGATCCAAAAGGCTCTTTAATTTTGGAAGTAGTTGTTTGTCGTCTCTTTTCTTGTTGTCTTTGTATTCATGTTTTCTTCATTATTCTTTTTCTCTCTAGTTATCTCCCCAACAATGTTATTTTCAATTAGAGAGTAGTTCATTTGCACCTATAACTCTTAAGATTATATATATCATCAGCATGTACATATATTTCTTTTGCTTCAAATTTTACAGCTTCAAGCCCCTATTGTGGCATAAATAACACCCTTGCTACAACTTCATCACCCTCTAGGCAGGTCAATTGGTTGGGCTAATGGGTATGGATGGGTTGCTCTTCTTTTAGAAGAGAATTGGCTTTCATTTCTGTATCTAGTGTTTGGAGTTAAAGATTTCCTTTACTGCTTATTCAACCCCTTAGGTTTAGCAGTCCTAGTCAGATTGTTCTCCGACTGGTTTGGTTCCTAAATCACTGCTACATGGACCTGGCTGTTATAGTCAGCATGGATAGAAGGAGAAGAGAAATAGAAAATGGGATGAGAGAGAGATAGTTCTGATGGTGATGTTGTATTGGCATGGGATGATGATTGTTTGGGGGAGGGGGTATGGTTGAACTTTGTTCCTCAAAGTATGGAGTAGAGTTAACCAAATTGAGATAAGTGTGAATAACTCTGTTACTACAGATGTAGCTCAGGATCTTAAAATGTAAATGATATTTCAAGTTGTATTGATGTCTGAAATGGTTTGATATAAAACTAGTTTTAAATCTACAAGGCATGAAAATGAAAAAAAAAGGAACTGTTATAATTGCAGATACTTAGCAAAATACTTACACCTGTGATTGAAACTTTTTTTGACACTGAATGTGTTAATGTATCCACCAACGTAACATGCAGTGGAATGAGAATTATGTTTTTTTTACTTGATAATGTTTGACACTGTATGGAGATTAATTGCTACAATATATATCTTCAGTTTCTTAAAATTGAAAAAAGGTGTGCGACATCCTATGTGCTGACTGCTAGCAAAGGAGAAATTTCAAGGATTGATTCCTGTGGAGGGAACTAATACTCACAAAGATTTCAGTCTATTAAAGATGTTTTTAATATGGTAACTTAGTAAGTTTAATTGGCATAGTTGATCTCTGAAAAAAGATCATATAAAACAGCAGTGCACTATAAGTTTTTTTATAATTTAGTTATTTTATTCTTTGAATATTCTAAAAGACCTTGTTTGCTGCTTATTGGACTTGTTCTTTTCCAGCTTTGTTTGGTATACATTGTCTTTTGAACTAGTATTTTTGCATGTTTTACTGATATAATCTTTTGTTGGTTATTATGACAGGCACGACTTCCTGAAGCACGTGTTGTTTATTGTTCGGCAACTGGTGCATCAGAACCCAGAAATCTGGGTTATATGGTTCGGCTTGGTCTATGGGGAGCTGGAACATCTTTTGAGGATTTTCGTGAATTTTTAGGTTCAAATGTCTTACCTTGAACTTATGTCAATTGTCACATCCTTTTGTTTTTTTTGTATGCTATTGTGTGAATTTGTGCCTGTACTTTTAAGCACAAAATATTCACATTAACTCCACAAATGATTAGTTTATGATGTTTTGGTATCTTTTTTCTTAACTCTTCTTTCTTTCTCTTTTGTGTAGGTATACTAATTTTATCTGTTAAATCATGATATCTTTTTTAGTAAACTTTTTTTTTTCTATGCAATTCTCCATGCAGGCGCTTTGGATAAAGGAGGAGTAGGGGCACTTGAACTTGTTGCCATGGACATGAAAGCAAGGTTGGCAGCTGGCATACATATATTATTTAGTTTGTTTAACTGTTTACTATATCAGTTAGGTTATTTTATTTTTCAGAGGGATGTATGTATGTCGGACTCTGAGTTACAAAGGAGTAGAATTTGAAGTTGTTGAGGTTCCACTGGAGGCTAAGATGATGGTACCAAGCAGTTTCATGTGCTTTTTCATGTAACAGATTTGTACACAAGATATGCTAACTTGTGATATTTGATTAATTGCAGGAGATATACAAAAAAGCTGCTGAATTTTGGGCTGAATTGAGGGTGGAATTGCTATCTGCAAGTGCATATCTTGGTGAGGACAAGCCTAATTCTAGTCAGCTGTGGAGATTATACTGGGCTAGCCATCAGGTTCATTAGTTCAAATTTGTTTCATGTTCAGATGTGTACTTGAATGTTTTATCTGTGGTTACTTTAATTTGTTCATATGTTTGTTGCTTCTGTTATATTTTAGCGTTTCTTTAGGTATGTATGCATGTCAGCAAAGGTGCCTGCTGTTGTAAGCCTTTCTAAGCAGGCACTAATGGAGAATAAGTGTGTGGTCATTGGTCTTCAGAGTACAGGGGAGGCACGCACAGAGGATGCAGTAACCAAATATGTGAGTATTTTTTTCATTGCATGTTAAATGAAAGGCACACTTGTTCTAATAAATTTTTTCTATTTTCTTTTTGTAGGGAAATGAACTTGATGATTTTATTTCTGGACCTCGTGAGCTGTTACTTAAATTTGTTGAAGAAAACTATCCTTTGCCTGAAAAGCCAGAATCTCCACCAGGTGTTCATTGTCTTATTTGGTGGCGTCTATAGTTACTATTTTCAAATTTTACTAATCGGATTTGTATTTTTATTTTATCCTTTGTAGCAGAAGATAGTGTGAAGGAACTTCAACGTAAGAGGCACTCAGCAAATCCTGATGTTTCATTTAAAGGGAGGGTTAGGAAAGCTGCAAAATGGAAACCTGCAAGTGATGATGATAGTGATGAAGAATCAGAATGTAAGTTGTGCAAAATTCTGCCTTTTTTGTCTTTGCTAATATCATACCAATTTATGTAAATAAGGTCTCTTAACTAATGGTATCTCTAATTTGTTGAACCAAGTAGCTGATTCTGGCAATGAATCTGTGGAATCTGATGATGAATTTCAGATATGCAACATATGCAATTCAGAAGGGGTATATATGCATCTCTTTGTTACTTGCATGCTAATCTTTTCTTGATTTCTAAATTCTAATGTTGGTATGTTATTTATATTTTCATGCAGGAAAAAAAGAAATTACTGCAGTGTTCATGTTGTGGTCAACTTGTACATCCTGCTTGTGTGGTCCCACCAGAAACAGATGCAATATCTTCCAATTGGTCTTGTCATTCATGCAAGGAAAAAACAGAGGAGTACCTCCAAGCAAAACGTCTATATGTAGCAGAATTACTAAAAAGGTGTGATTATATAAGTTCACTGCTGGCTCTCTCTCTCTCTCTCTCTCTCTCTCTCTCTCTCTCTTCCCTTCTGTAAATTGTCACCTTGGTTGTGTTAACATTCTAAATGTGGAATGTGTTAGATATGAAGCAGCCATAGAGCGCAAGTCAAAAATTTTGGATATAATTCGCACTTTTGACCTTCCAAACAATCCATTGGATGACATTATTGATCAGGTTTCTAATAAATAAGGTTTTACCATGCATGCATCTGTTTATGTATATTTTTGTTATTGTGACACTCTTTTTTTCTACTTTACAATTTATTGCAGCTTGGAGGCCCTGGTAATGTTGCAGAAATAACAGGGAGACGAGGTATGCTTGTTAGGGCCTCCAACGGAAAAGGAGTCACTTACCAGGCTCGAAACACGTGAGTTTATGCTTGCTTACTACTAATATAATATTAGGTTTTACTTTTAGCTGCTGATGCACTCTCTTACGCTCATACAGCAAGGATATAACTATGGAAATGGTCAACATGCATGAAAAACAGCTTTTCATGGATGGTAAGAAATTGATTGCCATTATTTCTGAAGCTGGATCAGCAGGCGTTTCTTTGCAGGCTGATAGACGAGCACTGAACCAAGTAAATACAGCAAACTAAAGTTACATTAACATTAATATCAAACTTCAATGACGTCTTTTCATTGTTTTGTAATCAGAAAAGAAGGGTCCATGTAACTTTAGAACTACCTTGGAGTGCTGACCGTGCAATTCAGCAATTTGGAAGGACACATCGTTCAAATCAAGCCTCTGCCCCTGAGTACCGGTAAGATATGACATTCTATGTAGTATTTAGTACTTTGTAGATTATGGGTATCAAACTATGATTATATCCTTTCCATTTCTGTTTTTCAACAATACCTTATAGGTTACTGTTTACAAATTTGGGAGGTGAACGTCGGTTTGCTTCCATTGTTGCGAAGCGACTAGAGTCACTTGGAGCTTTAACACAGGGGGATCGGCGGTAAGTTTATGTTTTGATGTTAGGTATAGTTAAGCTGATAGTGTAATGGTATAGTTAAGATAAATCTTCCTTGACTACCCTTTATATTTCAGGGCTGGGCCAACTCTCAGCGCCTATAATTATGATAGTTCGTATGGGAAAAAAGCCTTGCTGATGATGTATAGGGGAATTATGGAACAGGTTTTTAGCCCTTCTTGTTTATTATATTATCATACTATGTCACCTGATGTGGGTCATCTTTAAATTTATCATTAACCTTGTATCTCAGGATTCTCTCCCAGTTGTGCCACCAAACTGTTCAGCTGACAATCCTGCTACAATTCAAGATTTTATTGAAAAAGGCAAAGCTGCCCTTGTTTCTGTTGGCATTGTTAGAGACACGGTTGTTGGTATTATGTTTTGTAGTACACTTGTTGATTGTTTTTTTTTATAGTACTTGCTATAATTATTTTGTTGTTTTATCCCTACCATATCTTATAACATTTTTTTTTGCAGGAAATGGCAAGGATTCTGGAAAGTTTTCTGGCCGCATAGTTGATTCAGATATGCATGATGTTGGACGTTTTCTGAATCGGCTTTTAGGATTGCCGCCAGATATCCAAAACAGGTTATGCTTTTTAATATTTACTATCAGGTTTTTTTTTCCTATTTTATCTCGTGTGGTTTAACATCAATTATAATAATAAATTGCAGGCTATTTGAATTGTTTGTTAGTATCCTTGATCATCTCCTTCACAATGCACGTCTTGAAGGACATTTAGATGCTGGGATTGTTGATATGAAAGCCAACACCATTGAGTTACAAGGAACTCCCAAGGTTACACTTCGTTTAGTCTATTTATCATTCACACATTGTAACTTGTAAGTTAGGTTAACTTCTATCTTTTGGCAGACTGTTCGTACTGATCATATGTCTGGGGCGCCCACTGTACTATTTACTTTTATTATGGATCGTGGTATTACCTGGGAGGTATGTATTTTATTTAGTAAATTTCACTGGTTGTTTGTCTGGTTTTTCAGGCTCATGTAATCTCTGTAATCCTTTTAATAGGCCGCATCTGCTTTGCTTAATGAGAAACAAAAAGATGGATCTGGGTCTTTTAACGGATTTTATGAATCTAAGAGAGAATGGCTTGGAAGAAGGCACTTTCTTTTGGCAATTGAAGGGTATCAAAGTTTGATTATCTTCATTATATATACTGGCATTTGGCTGTAGAGTTTAACTTTATATAATTTGGCTCAAGAAATATATTGCTTTATCTTCCGCTGAGATGAACTCTTATGTCTTTCAGTTCTTTTGGTATGTATAAGATATTCCGCCCTGCTACCGGGGAAACACTCAGGTATAGAAATTCGAAAATATAATGTTGCTTGTCACATTTGTTTTGCTTGTCTAATTTGCTTCCAATGGTTGGGTGTTTGTGTTTTATTAATCTGCAGGGAGATGTCCATAACGGAGCTGAAAGACAAATACAGAAAGACAGTGTCATTAGAAAAGGCGCACAATGGATGGAAGGATGAGTACGAAGTTTCATCCAAACAGGTATGATATATCATTGAAACAATATCATCCTGATTCCCAAGCTATTCAGATAAACCATCTATTGGAAGTTGGAACTTTTTGTGTGCTTTACTACCAGTTACGTTTTTATGACTAACTATATGGTTATCTGCAGTGCATGCATGGTCCAAATTGTAAGCTTGGGAGCTATTGTACTGTTGGCAGAAGAAAGCAGGAAGTTAATGTACTCGGTGGCCTTATTCTCCCAGTTTGGGGAACCATTGAGAAAGCCCTATCTAAACAGGTACTTTTCTATACTTATATATAACGATTGCTGGGTCGAGTGCATGTTTTTTCTATTTGATCTGTTTACTTTATTCAACTTGATTTATATTAAATACAGGCCCGCCTAAGCCATAGAAGACTACGTATTGTGCGCATTGAGACTACAAATGACAATCAGAGAATTGTTGGACTTCTTGTACCAAATGCAGTGGTAGAATCTGTGCTTGAAGGTCTCTCTTCCTCTTTCTTTCACTCTCACACTCACTTACTCACACACACACATATAAACACATATTTGTTTTGTTTGATAGTTAAGAAAATTTGATCAATCCCTGAACTCTCTTTATGACAGATCTATCGTGGGTTCAGGAAATCGATGACTAAGATAGAATTTGCTTGGTAGGCCTTGAAATTTATGATGGGTAGTAAGTACTATTATGTGTTTTTTTTGTTATCTTCCATCAAAGATACCTAAAAGGGGAAGATCCCAGAGAGCAGCAGCCAACTGAGTATTGCCGGTCAGTCTTTTGCAGTTGATAAACTGATGTTTGATCTTTCTGCCTCATTCTTTTGTACTCGGTCACACATTTTTTTGTAATTATGTTCACCGAGGTGGGGGGACTACTACTTATAGGAGTGAATGTAAAAAATCGACAGCCAACTTCTAGGAATGTTCAATGATATTTGCACACCAAAATCATAAAACATTTTTGTTTTGTAAAGCCTAGTGATTGCCATAAGTATTTTAAACAAGTACCTGCGCTTGTGGAAATATGGCTATTCTGCTCTGTTTATGCTCGGCTTATCATGTTTGGATAGGCTTCACTTGTTATGTGTGAGACATGGATATGCATTAAAACTGGCAAAATGAGCGAGGGTGATTGTATTGGAGTTGTCGAGTGGAATAAACCGACACCAGTAGACCGGATTCTTATCTGGTTCTTTGGACCGGTCGTACAAGTTCAACCGGGTGCAAGATATCTTCATCGGGAGTTCATTTTCATTGAGTTAGTTAATGTTTGATTTAGTCTTTCCGTTTGTTTCGTTCATCCGTCTTTCTAGGTTTTCAGTTTATGCACGTTCGTAGTGGGTTAGTGGTAGTTTGATTGTACTGATCTATTTAAGCATATTCAGAAGTGAATAAACTCATCAGTTTTGTGAGATCCATTGTGTGTGTGTTACCATTTGTATTCTACATTTGGTATCAGAGCGAAAGATCACATTAAAATTGAGCGACGTGAGGGTGAGAGTTGCTTCAATGGCAGAAGAAACAGTTCAGTTTCAATCAACCACCGTACCTAAGTTCGATGGAGACTACGACCATTGGAGTATGGTCATGGAGACATTGCTTCGATCGAAAGAGTACTGAAGAGTGGTAGAGGAAGGGTACAATGTCATTAAACCTGGAGAGCAGGCTACAGCAACTCAGCAAAAGAATTTTGAAGAAAACAGACTCAAGGACTTGAAGGCCTGCAACTATCTGTTTCAGTCTATAGATAAAGCAATTCTCAGAACCATAACTGAGAAGAAGACTGCAAAACAGATCTGGGATGCTATGAAGTTGAAGTACCAAGGAAGCACAAGGGTTAAGAGAGCTCAGTTGCAAAGGCTTAGGAGAGACTTCGAGCTGTTGGAAATGAAGATAGGAGAATCAGTTACTGATTACTTTGGGCGGGTGATGACAACTGTGAATGACATGATAAACTCGGGAGAAAAAATGACAGATGTCACCGTAGTGGAAAAAATTCTCAGAACTATGACTGAGAGCTTCAATTTTGTGGTATGTACAATTGAGGAGACGAAGGACTTGGACAGCATGATAATAGAGGAACTACAGAGTTCTCTATTGATTCATGAGCAAAAGATCAAGAGAAAGGGCTGTGAGGAACAAGTACTGAAGACCGAGTCAGATCAAGGTTCAAACTATGGCAGAGGTAGGGGAAGAAGTATAAGTGGCAGAGGTAGAGGCCGAGGTCGAGGTCGTGGAAGAAATCAAGGTGACAACACACGTCCACCCTTTGATAAATCCTCCATAGAATGTTATAAATGTCATCAGTTGGGCCATTTTCAATATGAGTGCCCCACTGACACTCGGGCAGTAAATTACACCGAGTATGAAGATAATGAAGAATTGGTGTTAATGACTTCTGTAGACATCAAGGAGTATGAAATTGAGTCAAATCAACTAATGAAAACAGTTGATGACAAGAAACAAAATGAAGAGAAAGGAGTGTGGTTCTTGGACTCTGCTTGTTCGAACCATATGACGGGATCTAGACAATGGTTCATTAGTCTGGATGAAACTTATGTTCACAAGGTGAAGTTGGGAAATGATCATAGACTTGAGGTAAAAGGCAGGGGTAACATCAGGTTAGTGATTGATGGAAACACTCAAACAATCACCAATGTGTATTATGTACCCTTGCTGACATCGAACCTACTGAGTATAGGGCAACTACAGGACAAGGCTTTGACCTTTGTCATTCAGGGAGGAATGTGCAGAATCTTCCACCCTAAGAAGAACCTGATCATCTCTTCCCAAATGACCAAAAACAGAATGTTCCCTGTGATGGCAGCAGCTAAATCTGAACAAGAGAGATGTTTGCAAGTATCGACTGACTCACAAACTCAATTATGGCACAGAAGGTATGGGCATGTGAACTACAAAGCCATAAGATCAATGACGTTCAAGAAGATGGTGACATGATTACCAGTGTTAGCCGACAAGCATGACATTTGTGAAGTCTGTGCCATTAGGAAGCAGCATAGAGAAAGTATTCCCAAGAAAAGTACCTGGAAAGCAACTCAGAAGTTGGAACTCATTCACACAGACCTGTGTGGGCACATCACTCCTACCACCATGACTGGAAAGAGGTACATGTTGGTTTTTATAGATGATTTTTCAAGGAAAACATGGGTGTATTTTCTGTCACACAAAAATGAAAGCTTTGAAGTATTCAAGTTGTTTAAGAAGTCTGTAGAAACGGAAACCGGGTTAAAAATCAAAGTGATTAGGAGTGATAGAGGGGGTGAATTTACTTCTAACAGTTTCAATGAGTTCTGTGAAAGTCATGGAATTAAAAGACAGTTGACTGCAGCATACACACCCCAGCAGAATGGGGTGGCAGAAAGAAGAAACCGCACAATCATGAACATGGTTAGATGCACACTAAGTGATAGGAACATGCCCAAATGTTTTTGGGGCGAGGCTGCCAAGTGGGCATGCCATATTCTGAACAGGTGTGTGAGTAGGAGCCTTGACAATGAGGTTCCTGAAGAACGATGGTCAGGACATAAACCTAGTGTTGATCATTTCAGGGTATTTGGTAGTGTGTGCTATGTGCATGTTCCTGCACAGTTGAGAACCAAACTGGATAATAGAAGTAAAAAATGTGTATTTTTGGGGGTGAGTCACGAATCTAAAGCCTACAGAGTATATGAACCAAGCAGCAAGAAAGTAATAATCAGTAGAGATGTGTTGTTTGATGAAGATGCCTCATGGGATTGGAACTCGGAAGGAAACCACTCAGTGGATCTGATCA
Organism: Flaveria brownii; assembly: GCA_018326445.1. Lineage (NCBI taxonomy): Eukaryota > Viridiplantae > Streptophyta > Magnoliopsida > Asterales > Asteraceae > Flaveria > Flaveria brownii. Next base: position 11,081 of record BJCN01338129.1, read on the forward strand.
TAAAAGGAGAAGTTACTGCAGAATCTTTGACTCAAGTGGATGAAGTTACACAAGCACCATCATTCGACCCACAGACTCACTCAACCAATCCCTCTCAAGAAAGTGTTAGCGAGCAACACGAGTCGCCCCAAGGTATTAATTCATCTACTCACAGTCAATCTCAGTTAACTACTAGTCCGATTACACCATCAGTAGACCTACACCCTATTGAATCAACTAGTAGAGTCAGAAGACAACCCATCCGGTTTAGTGACTATCATCTTGGATCAGATTTAGAAGAAGATGAGGTAGGCTTTGCCATGTTCAGTAGCCTTACTGATCCTGTTACCTATGAAGAAGCTTGTAAGAAAGATGAGTGGGTAAAGGCTATGGAGGCTGAGATCGCTGCTATAAAGAAGAATTTAACTTGGGAACTAATAGAACTGCCACAAGGTTCCAAGTCCGTTGGAGTCAAGTGGTTGTACAAAACCAAGTTGAATGAAAGGGGTGAAATTGATAAACATAAGGCAAGATTAGTAGTGAAAGGTTATGCACAAAAGGAAGGAGTGGATTACTGTGAAGTATTTGCACCAGTGGCTAAGTGGGATACAATCAGGCTTTTCCTTGCAATAGCAGTACAAAGAGAGTGGCCAGTATACCAGCTAGATGTTAAGAGTGCTTTCCTGCACGGGGAACTAAATGAGGAAGTTTATGTTGATCAACCAAAGGGTTTCATAAAAAAAGGAACTGAGCACATGGTATACAGGTTGAAAAAGGCCTTATATGGCTTAAAACAAGCCCCTGGGGCGTGGTACAAGAAGATAGAAGGTTACTTTCTGTAAGAGGGATTCAAGAAAAGTAACTATGATCACTCATTGTTCATCAAACAAGAATCAAATCAGAGTATCATTGTAAGTCTGTATGTTGATGATTTAATCTTCATTGGAAGTAACAAGTTGGTGTGTGAATCATTCAAGAGCGCCATGATGTCTGAATTTGATATGACTGATCTGGGAAGAATGAAGTATTTCTTGGGCATAGAAGTAGAGCAATCAGTTGATGGCATTGGATTGTATCAGACACAGTATGCCAAGGGGGTACTTGAAAGATTTCGAATGTGGGAAGCTAATGGAGTAAAGAACCTTATTGTTCCAGGCACTGTTCTCATAAAAGCAGGAGTGGGGAAGGAATTTAGTAGTAGCATGTATATGAGTCTGGTGGGCAGTCTGATGTACCTAACTGTTACTCGCCCAGACTTGATGTACATAGTAAGTTTGTTATCAAGATTTATGAGTTGTCCAAGGGAGGAGCATTGGGAGGCTGCAAAAAGAGTGTTGAGGTATGTAAAATTCTCCATGAACTATGGGCTACAGTTCGTGAAACAGAAAGAATTCAAACTACAGGTGTACACTGATAGTAACTATGCTCGTGACTTAGAAGATAGAAAAAGCACCTCTGGTTATGTATGTCTTGTGAGTGGTGCAGCTGTGAGTTGGTGTTCAAGGAAGCAAGAAATAGTTACTTTATCTTCTACTGAAGCAGAGTATGTAGCAGCCATTGTGTGTGCTAGTCAGTGTGTGTGGCTAAAAGGCATACTGAAAGAACTGGGAATAGTGGTGGAAGATGCTATAGACATTTGGTGTGATAACAGTTCTGCTATCAAATTGTCAAAGAATCCAGTTATGCACAGGAGAACAAAACATATAGATGTGAGGTTTCACTTTATCAGAGATTTGGTGAATGATGGGGTCATAAACTTGAAGTTTTGCAAATCTGAAGATCAGCTTGTAGATATATTGACCAAACCAGTGAAGCTTGAAACTTTTGTAAGATTGAGAGACATGTTGGGGGTGAAAGAAGGTAAACAAGCAGTTTAGTACTGTCTTGTTTAGGGAAGGATTTATTGGAGTTGTTGAGTGGAATAAACCGGCGCCAGTAGACCGGATTCTTATCTGGTTCTTTGGACCGGTCGTACAAGTTCAACCGGGTACAAGATATCTTCATCGGGAGTTCATTTTCATTGAGTTAGTTAATGTTTGATTTAGTCTTTCCGTTTGTTTCGTTCATCCGTCTTTCTAGGTTTTCAGTTTATGCACGTTCGTAGCGGGTTAGTGGTAGTTTGATTGTACTGATCTATTTAAGCATATTCAGAAGTGAATAAACTCATCAGTTTTGTGAGATCCATTGTGTGTGTTACCATTTGTATTCTACAAATTGGTCATATGGCTTCTGAACAAAATGAGTTCTGGTCAAAGCGGTATAATATAGGAGGCATTAATTCCATTATGGGTTTTGACTAGAATGATTTCCCCCTGCAACGGAAATAGGATGTTATTTGTGTGGTTAAAGACACATTTCCGAACTCCATTACGCGTGTTGTGATGATGACATGTACGTGTTTAAATACATAAAAGAAATATTACTGGGGATTGGTCTAGAAACTAAAACATAAATAGAAAATAGTATTATGTAAGAAAAAAAGTACATAGAAAGTAATGCGAACCAAACACAAATTTGATATTTTTTACCCGCACTTTGCGGCATAATTATTTAAGTAAATTAATTTTAAAAAAATATATATAAGAGAAGTATTGAAAAAAACATTAGAAAAAATTGGTGGGTAGAAGGTCAAAACCCGCAACCAAGGGAAAAGAAAAAGAATACCCTTAACTATCTAATATAACCACAATTTGTTGTTTGTAGGTGAAAGGAAAAGATATAACCATAAAAAAACCTTAAAAAGCAAAAAAAAAAATCATTGACCAATCAGAGCGTGACATGTGGCATGCCGATGGGGAACCTCACTGACACTTACAAATGGGTTATATATAAAGAACTTGTTTTGATCCATTGTATAATTTGGGTAGACTCGAATTAACTTGTTGTACATCCATAACTTAAATTTACTTATTTCTTATGTTGCTGTCAAGCTTATTCTATTTATGATTTATATAAATAGTAGGATATTTGCAAGAAATTACAAATGATTTTAGTGTATGTATAAAAAGAGATATTTTCGTTTAGGAAGACCAAAAGATCAACATAACAATAAAACTGTGTTGGCCAGAATCGATCGTTACACACAGTAACATATGAGAAATTGCGACCATGTCACAACTTTTGGAATATTATTGTGAATAAAAACTGGTGATCAATTCAAAACATTTATATTGTTGTTTAACCCCGCAACATCGAAAAAAGCACACCAAATTCAAATATCTTACGACGCCTCGTCTTCAAGCATAATGGTTGGGTGTGGATGGTCAC
>BJCN01338135.1:0-12619 GCA_018326445.1 Flaveria brownii
AAAGAGAGTTAAAACTTATATTTGCTAAATAAAAATAAGAGACCAGAACTGGAAAAAAAGTTGTGTTAGTTAATATCCCACTAATTGATTTATTTATAAAAACTTCTATCACCTCTTTTGACGTGAAATTGAATTAGTTAGACCATACTAATTTAAAGAAGGTTAGCTGGATAAAATGTAATCCATATCCTATGTTTATGTAAAGTTCAATTCAATTAAATTTCAATTGCATATAGGCATAATGATACTAAAAATAAAGTTATTAACCAGTTAAAAAAATCAAGGGATTAAAAAGAACATGCTTATAATTAATAGGTTGCCAAGTAAAAAAAAAACTCTTACAAAAATTAGGTTAATGTTTAAAGTTAAATTATTAATATCATAGTGTTAAATACGTAAACTAAAACAAAGATACTAAAAGTTAATATCACGTAATAATAACCACCAATTACTTTGGTTACATTATAGATCAGGTTTTTACAATCTTAGTCCCGTAACCATACCGAATATCATACCCGCCATCAAGTAGGCATTACCCAGTTGGTATCAGGTATGCATATGACCGTATGTATGTGGTTAGGGATGCCTTTACCCAATCAGATCGTAAACTGACTTGAGCCGACTTAAATTATCACTTCTAATAGTTGTATATCTGGTAATAATTTTTGGTTCGAAACAATTTTTGAAGAAACCAAGATGATATCATAGTGCAAATACCAATTACTCAAGATTCAAGTATGAAAGTGCCTACATAAAGCCTATCATTCCTCCCCTTAAACTGAATTATGCATTCAGTTTAATCTCCTGAACTCCAAGACAATCTCTCAGTTGTACAAAATGACAAGCTTTATTGGTTTGGTCATGATATCAATAAGCTAATCTTTGGTTTTGCAAAATATCTCTTAAATAATGAAATCTTAGAACAAAAGTATGGAGCTTTCAAGCTTCACAATTTCTTGACTAACACTGTCTCTTAAATAATAAAATATTACATCAATGTGTTACACTACTATGCATTAGTGGGTTATATAAAAATGATTCTTATGATGACCCAATATCGTACTTGGATAACGGCGCATCCAACAATATCACTCGACGACAAAACCACTTCACAGACATCGATCACAAGTCATCGTATGATTTGGAAACAGGTCAAAGGTTCATATTAAAGGAAAAGAATCAATTCGACTACAAAAAATGGCTAACAAATGATAATATGCAATCACTACAAGAAACTTGTTTATTAGTGGCGCCACTTTTAGTGGCGACACTAGCTTTTAGCGGCGACACTTCTCAAAAAAATTGTGGACGTCGATCAACTGCAGATCTGATGGCTAAAATTAAACCGTACAAAAAGCATTAGCGGCGACGCCTTTAGCGGCGACGCGTCGCCGCTAATGCTTTTTTCAGTGAATGTCTACTGCATACCCGATTTACAGAGCAATATCTTGAGCCTAGGGCAACTAAGTGAATATGGGAGCAAGGTATGGACGGCGAATGAGTATTTATGGCTATACAAGGAAGGAAACAAGCTGCTAATGAGAGTGCCTAGGAGTCTTAATCGCTTGTACAAAATATCATTCAAAATCAACAAACGGGTATGCTTCTTGAACTCCGATTCCCTACATGTCTCTCGCATGCTAGGCTTCGCTACCTAATTTTAACACTTTGCTTAACATGGAAGAAAACAAGATATATACTGTGCTTTAAAACCATAGTCCAGAATGTTTTCCACAAAAAGCCAAGTACTGTGCTTTAAAACCACTTGAACCGTCCACACTGACCTATGTGGCCGATTTTCCCCCCAACTCCTTGAGGAAATCGATATTTCATGTTATTTGTCGATGATCATACCCATTATATGTGGATATATACCATTAAACAAAAGAATGTTGCACTAGCAAAATTCAAGAAGTTCAAACAATGAGTTGAACTAGAGACATCCTTTAAAACCAAGGCCTTATGAAGTGATCGTGGAGATCAGTTCTTTAGTCACCACATATTGTGATGAAATGGGTTTCAAAAGAATGTTTGCCACACCATACACCCCACAACAAAATGGTGTGGTCGAGAGGCGTAATAGAACCTGATGAATTAGTGTTGACCAAGGAAACGTGCGATCGGAATTCTAGGGTGATTAATTCCGACAAGCATCGGAAGTGAATGTTGACGTTGTTCCAACGAATAAAGGAAGGAGACCAGTTTTTTAGAGGACTTTGTTCATTTATTTAGTTTTAATAGAATCCGTCTTTCAAATGTAATCATCATCGAAATTTCATTTTTTAATTTCCTTGTAATCAATTAGCTTTAATAATTCAATAAAAAGTATATCCGACTACAATTTTAGGGGGCGTTTGATTTGTATAATGTGTTGATTTGGATTTAAAATTTAATATTTTATAAATGATTTGAAATTTAAGAGAATTGAACTCTATCAAAAGAATCCAAATTCCAAATACATTTTAATGACAAAACACTCATAAAAGAATTGAAATTTATCACTCATTGCAAACCGTCACCGCCTCCGACTCATCACCGCCGCTACATATCACTGATTGTGTGTCTCCCTCATCACCGACAATCATTTGCGGCCAACCGATCACGCCCGCTGCTGAAAACCGACAGTCGTCGTAGAGCGCATCTAAAACCGACGAGGTTCGACAACGATCATCAGTGATTAGACACATGCGCTGTCAGTTGAAACGAGCGTTTGTTGGCGGCGACTGTTGATTGTCGACAATGGTCATGACAACAGCAACGTCGGCAAGTGTCGTCGGTAGGCGGGGTCGGTGGAATTTAAAATCCTCTAAATTTTAGGAGTTTGAAATCCTTTATTTGAAGGAATTTAAGAGATTAATTTCAATTACAATTTCTTTCGCAACCAAATACATTAAGAATGAAATTCAAATCTAAATACAATAAATTCCTACCAACAAAACACAATGACAAATGGAATTCAAATTCCAATTGCATTAAGTTCATTTAAGTTTCTACGTACCAAACGCCTTTTAATCTTTTGTTGTTTGTTTTCTGTTCCTACTAATCCCTCTAATAATTAACACTTGGTATTAGAGCTCACGTTCTCTATCCATCATTTATACCAAAGTTCATTGTTTCAACAACATGTCGATCACCTATACGTATAATACCTCAAAAGATAACACATTTCCTTTCCAATGTCCAGTCCTAACTCCTATGAATTACATAGCGAGGGCCATAAAGATGGAAGTGATCATGGATGCCCAAGGGTTTTTCGAAGCCATCTTCCAACCATAGTGATTGTAGACGAAAAGAAGAGTAAGCAAGCTCGACCATTCATCTTCCAAGCAATAATTAGACTAGATACTGGTCGCAAAGAAAAAGATAGAAAAGGTGTAAGAGTTTCTAAAGTTGAGATATGTAGGGTTCGAGGAGGTCTAGAAGGCCCTACTACATATTCTCAAAATCAAATTTGAGATTTGCAGATGAAGGATGGGAGTTTATTGAACGAGTTGGATGTGAACTCCCCTACAGTATCACTTCAAATACCTTTGATTTTAGCTCCATTTTAATTTTCCACCATGACTTTAAATCGCCTGAACTTTTCAAAAGTTTCTATTTTCTATTTTATAAACATAACCATGCATGGCAAGTATAACATCAATTTAAACCAGCATTTAGTTTTTATCACTTTAAGAGGGTGGAGTGATCGGGCCACACAAATCCATGTGGATCAACTGAAGCCTTTTGGTTGCCCGCCATTCATTTTTTTAGGGATCACTTCAAGTTGTTGCATGCCCATAGAGCATGTATCACAAACTTTAACCTTCCTTACCACCTTTGGCAGCCCTTTAGTCATTTGCCTATAAAAGATGGTCTTAAGAGCTTTGTGGTTAATATGAGTGAAGTTGTTTCTACAATATTTGAGTATCATCTTCACTAACTTACAAACTGGTTGTTGAATATGGCTTAATCATCCTATGAACATGAAACATTTATTTCTATTATTGTACAGGAGATGATCAGGTCCTTGTTGGGATGATAAACCTTGCAAACCCCTCCTTGAACAAAACGATCACATCTTTCTCGTGTTGGTGCCATATGATTACAAGGTTAGAAGTGATTGCTGGCATATAATAAACATTGATAGTTACCTAGCCTATAACTCTTACATGGATGTCATTTCCCAAACTTACCTTGTGGTTGTACAATTCATCAAGTTGCATGAACTACTCCTGTATTCCTGTCATATGATTAAAACTAGAAAAATCCAGAACTCAAGTTCCTTTTTTCTCCAATGCTTCAATATCAACGGAAGCCATCAGCAACAACTCATCATTCTAAGCATAATTACTTGTCCTGTCTCTATTAGCGCATTTATATTAAAAGGGTCCTATTTGATAATTGTTATAGTTTCTGCCATTGTCTTATTCAACTAATTACAACCTCTTCCTTGTCCTCTACCTTGGTTAGAATGAACATGCCTCATTCGCATCCTCATCCTCCTCTAACAGTTGGATTGTTTTTTAATATTAAACACTTGTTTTTCATTCATGCACCAGTAGAGAATTTTGCAGCTCATCTACAGTCATTGCATCAAGGTCCTTAGACTCCTCGATCAAGCACCCCACGAAATTAAAATTTGAGTAAGTGGTTAAAGGATTTGCTCCATGACTTTAACATCAGGCATATCCTCCCTATAATTCTCATTTCGCTTCACTATCATCATGATTCTACAAAAATACATTGCGACTATCTCACCGACTTTCATCCTCAAAGGCTCAAATTCCCGTCTGAGTTGTTGCAACTATGCTTGTTTGACTCGTGCATTCCCTTGGTACTTAATCTTCATACCATCGCAGATCTGCTTTGCCATATCTTTTTGAGTGATCATCTTCAAAATATGTTTGTCGAGATACTGAAAAGGTAATTTTGAGCCATGATATCCTAAAGTCAAAAATCTATACTTGTGCATTAAGCAGTAGTCAGTTGCTCCCTTCTATTGGTTCTTGGTGCCCATCTTCGATCACTCTCCAATACTCTTCGAATCAAAGAAAATTCTCTAATATCAGACTCTAGTGATCATGGTCCACATCAAATTTCAACACACAGGACGTTTAAATATTACTTGATTCCTTTGGCATCTGCTTCGAGACCTTTCTTCTCCATTTGTAGGGACAAGTCTTTTCTCTCTTGAACGCTCTTTATAGTTTGCCCATATAACACTTGAAGAAACCCAGATAAAATCACAATGCAAGTACAAACTCCCGGTATCTTATTTAAGAATCAAAGTGGCTATATAAACCACTAGAAAATCCAGCAACTAACCCTTATGACTCATTCGAATGAAAAACAAACAACTGACTCACCAAAACCCTACAACTTGACCAACTCATGTGTGCATGAAGCCCACTATGTAACCAAATCATACTCAATAATTTTAAAATACTATATGTACTATATTTCTTAGCATTATATAATATATTAATATATGTTTCATCTTGATACTTGATACGGCTAAATAAGTTTGGGTAATCACTAATCAGATGGGTATCACCTGATACCATACTGAAATGACAAAAATAAAAACTAATTTTCATTTTTGAATGTGATTCCCGTTACCCATCCTAATGATTCTAAGTTTTTCCATCCATCCATTTTTATTTCTTTTACACTTACTTTTATGTACAATAGGAACTAGGATATATTATGATAAAAATTAAAGGAAAATTGCTATGTAAGAATGATAAAAGGCCAAAAAAATACTATAATGCAAAAAAAATAATGAGAAATAAAGTAGAAAAGAAAGAGAATAAGAAGAAGTGGTCTTACAATATTATGATTATTAATTTGACAGCTGAAGTTGCAGTGCTCCCTCAAGTTCATAGACGATGTAGTCCATACTTGGGCGGTGTGCGGGGTCCTCATTTAAGCAAGAATATGCGACGTCTGAGCATTTGAAGACTGATTTCATGAACTTCTTTAGACCACCTAAGATTATATCATGCAGCTTATTATTTTCATAATGATATTTGGCCATTGGAGCTAGAAACTTGTCATCATTGTTATTGCTATTAACAAATGCTTTCCTCCCACACAATAGTTCAAATAAAAGCACACCGAATGAGTAGATGTCTGACTTGCGAGTCACACCTCCGGTCTTTTCAATTGTTGGGTCCATACACCCCATTGCTCCAATATGTTCACAAAGGCACACTTTGTCCTCATAGTGTACGGATTGTTTTATGGAAACTTCAAAACCAGATAACTTGGCTTCCCAGTTTTTGTCCAACAAAATTGTGTCGCTACTAATGTTACAATGTATAATGGTAGAATCACGCCCCTTGTGATAATGAAGGTAACTTAATGCACGAGCAACACCTAGACATATCTTCAATCTTTGTGTCCATGTGAGGTTCGGGCTTTGTAGATACTGCCCAAGACTTCCGTTGGCCTCATACGTGGTTACGATGATCTTCTCATTTTGCTCGTCACAAAAGCCTATAATGGACACTAGATTTTTATGGTTTAGATCAGAAAGCACTGAAATTTCTGTCAAGAACTTGAGGTCTTCTTCCCCGCTCTTACCATCAAACCTCCATGCAGTAATCATCATCAACCTACCAGACCACAGGAGTTGTCCTTTATATGTGGTACCCAATCCACCATGTTCGATGATGTTATCATGATGAAAGTTGTCGGTGGCCTTTGCTACATCCTCAAGTGGGATTTGTAAGTGAGTAAACGCCATTGCTGCCTGTTTATCAAGTGCGAAAACTATAATGAGAAGAAGTCTCCATATATCCATGACTTCATTTCTATTCCATTTAATTAAATAACCTCAAATAATTAAGTAAATATATGTTCCTGCATACTATTCTTATTCGGTTATCCCTTATTAATGGATTTATAGATATACATTTAAATAAACAAACAAACAAACAAACAAACAAACCCAGTATATCCCACTCAAGAGCAGGGTCTGGGGAGGGTAGGTGTAGGCGAGTCTTTCCTCTATCTTGTTTAAATATGACATAAAATTCAAGTATTTTATGACAAATAAATAAATAACTTAGACATAAAAGGTAGAACAATACACAAATAAATAACTCAGTACTACATATATGTAGTAGTATAACACTATATACATATAATATGATGTATTACATATAACACTAAATACGATACCATTATTGCATATATATACTATGATATATTGTATATATGTAGTCTCATGAGTCTTTTGAGAAAATCACTAAACACCTTCAAAGAACTATAATATAAGCATTTTAGTATAAGTTATAATAAAAGTGAATCGGTTAAGGCAGACGAGTTGCAAAAGGTTTTGGATAGTCTGGTTTAAGAGTACCATATCGAAGGGTGCCGCAAAACGATCACTTTGATGAATTCAAAGTGATGATAACAAATGTATCACAATTCAATGTATTGATTTTTATTATTTTAATTTGATTTGTGATTACAGACAACTGTATAAATGATTTACTACATATAATATTGTACTATGATGATGCAATATATATGTTGTATATAATAAATTCAAAATTAATTTTTTTAGTGTGGAATATTATTTTAAAATTAAAGGTAAAGTACTTGATTTTATGATTAACTTATTTTTTTAAAATAATAACGTACGTAAATGTTATTAATTTTTAAATAAAAAAGGTAGAGTTTTCTAGTTATCTCATGAAAAATAAGTTTTTCCTTGATCCTCCCCTAATATATTAGAGAGAGTAAGGGTAGAGTTTTCTAGTTATCTCATGGAAAATAAGTTTTTCCTTGATCCTCTCCTAATATATTAGAGAGAGTAAGGATGTATCAAATGAAAATCATAAAAACCAAATTATCCTATTTCTTTTATTTTTTATAAAATAAAATGAGTATAACAGGAACATTAGATTTTATTGAAATTATTGAAGTAGAAGTATATAACTTTGGGATAGACCAACGTAACACCATATGAATGTTATGGATGCATATGTTCCACCCAAAAAAGATAAACGGAGGAAGACGTTTAGTTTCCTAAGATTTGTGGATGTCTTTGAAGTGGAGCCTTTTATGAAAAAACTAGAAGAGACAAAGGTGGACGGTAGAAGGATTTGGATCACAGTAGCAAAATTTCAAAGGCCAAAGCCAGGGGTATCAAGGTTCTAAATGTTGAGACTTTTTTCAAAAAAGTTAACATGAATGTGAAGAGCGGGCTTTATGAGCATGCCCGTTGTGGAAGGATGATGCATACTGGTACGAGTCATGACACTTTCAACCATAGAGGGGAGAAGTACATTTCATTGGCTTCTATGAAATTTTGGTGGGGAAGAATCTCCCATTGGATCATCCTCTTAAGGATACCTCTTTAATTGGTTTGGCTCATAATCTTCCTTGTCTGAATTATCTTTTTCGAGTACTTGAATGCATGGAATGGTCTAGCGGAATTCATATTCAGATATATGGGGGGTTTGAGAATTCTTATCACTTTCCCCAATAAGGATGAAGGTAGCAGCTACCTAATGAATATGAAGCACGCATGGGGCTCTGTGTTATCAAACCTAGTTGTTTAGGATGGTTTAGAGGAATACTACGACGGGGTTGCATGGATAACTATTAGAAGTATACCACCTTATTTATTCGACGGCGAATTGATTAATCATATCGGGGAGCGGCGTGGAAGGCTAGTTCATCATTCTGAGGCTACCAACATGGCTGTCAACCTGGCTTTTAAAAGGATCAATGTTCTTACCAATGAGAAAAAGAAAATTTCCAGGGACATAATGGTCTTGCAGCACCGTCAAAGGTTTTCTGTTTGGGCTGAAGAGGATGTTGAATCGTGGGTACCAAGTTTTATAGGGATTGGATCCCTGTATAAATCGGGGCCTGATTTTTTCTTCTCGATCAAGCGAATCCAAAGAGTCAAAAAAGGATTTTGATTTGGCGGTACCAGACCGGCCTGTTGATCGGGACCCTGGGGTTGAATCGGAATTTGAAAAGTTTTAGCCATTAGAATTTTGAAATCAAGTGATGAGGGCATGCATGGGGGAGAGGAAGTGTTTCTATCATGCCATGAGTTACATAGAGGTACGTTTGAGGTGGAATCCCTTAGGGTGAAAACCCTTAGGGTGGATGACAATAATGTTGATTCCACACGCACTAACACTGCAGTTGATGGGTCAAATGGGCCAGAAAATAACAATGGGCCACCTATAATCTTGGACTTGGAATCTACTGGGTGGAGCATTAACATAGAAGACTCCTCTTATATACAAAATGAATGTGTGGACTCGGATCCTTTCATGTTGCGCCTCATACTTGACCAGGTTATGGACCAACACAAATGGCAAGTTAAGAAAAAAGGATCTTATCCCCCATCTTGTCACCATGGGGATAAGGTTCTGAAATTTGCTAATAAGAAGCACCAAGTGCCTGATCCAAATGTTGATCTAAGGAATCTCTATAGATTTCACCTAAGTAAATACCTTTTTGTCCCGTCGTAGAAAGACTAATAAGAAGTTAGGGAGCGTAAATCAGCGTCTCAGCATGTTTCGGATGGTGCTGATGATTTCTTTTCAAATTCATATTTAATCCATGCAGGCTTGGAAGGGTGTGTTGAATCAAATGCTTTGATTTGTTCCTTGTAGATACTAGTGATACATGTCAAGAACAAAACAACCAAACCCCGATGCGTGGAGAAAATCAGGTTCAGGATGATGGGGTACCTTTGGATGAAAGTTATCATATAGCGATTGAAGTGCCAAGAGAGGTTGAAGAAACAATCCAGGTGAATTTGATATGCAGACTGGTCTTAATGGTGTTCAGGATCAATTAGTTGAAATGATAAGGAATGAAGGAGTTTCTTGTGGTTACCAATGAATTGCCTTTCAATTAAGATGAGGGGGTAGGTATCCGGAGAAAGCGAGGTGGGTTAGGAGATTAAATGCGTCGTATGGTGTTCATTTTTTAGCGTTGCATGAAACTAAAATGGCAGATTCATCCCAAATTTGGTTTTATACTTTCTGGGGTAGATCTCGGTATGAGATGGATATGATAAATGCATCAGGAAGGTCAGGTGGTCTAGTATCAATATGGAATCGCTCGTTTTTCATTAAGCAATCCGGTATAAAGCATAAAACTTGGAAATCTACTAAAAAGCAAAGAAAAGAAAAGCGTAAAGAAAGAAAGGTGAAATAACACAGGTGGAGGGGCTAAGGTTGTGCAAAAGGCAAACTTTATTATTATTATGTTTAAAAAGGTGGCATGACCACCACTACCATTCTTCGTCTACTGATTTGACTATTTGAAGAGAGAAAACAAAGCTTTATCGGTTCTAGAGAGAAGAAGAAGAAGATCTGCTTGTAGGTGAGTTTTTTCTTGTGTTGTATTTAGTTTCAACAGAGTTTTCAGCTTCGGAACCGATTCTTATGTGTTTGTGTGTGTTCAGTTTTATGTTTTGGTGTGTTTAGGTTTTAAAACTTCTTCTGCTCTTGGGTTTGAAGGAGTTTTTCTCAAAGGATGCAATAGGTGAGTTCTAGATCCCCGGTTTTTACTATTTTAAACTTGTTTTGGGGTTGAAAATGTATGTAAGTAACTTTTTATAACATCTAGTAGTAGAACCATATGTTTATACCCTGTTTATACGGGTGAGTGTATGTTGGGTGTGCTTTGTTTGTGTTTCATGTTTATATGCCTATTTTAGGTGTTTAGTATGTTAAAAATGGGTTAAGAACATGTTAGAATGATGATTGGGGTCTGAACATAGTGTAAGTTGAATAGAACAAGTACCCATGTGCCCAATATAGTCCTCATGCGCCTAGAATTTACCCATACGCCTAAGTCCTTGCTCAAGCGCCCAACACTTTGCCCATGCGAACAAGTGTGGCCCATGCGCCTAAGTCTCTGCCCATGCACCCAAGTACCCCATGTGCCTACTCCCCGCGCCTACGTGTCCATGCGCCCACTGCCCATGCGCCTAAGTATGGCTCATGCGCCCAAGTAGTGTCCATGCGCCCAACTTTCCCATGCGTATAAGTTTTCCCATGTGCTTAAGTTTTCCTATGCGCCTAACTGTTCATGCGCCTGTATAGTACTTATGTTCCTATATAGTGCCTATGCGCCTATTGCCTTAGAAAGTTTTCTAAACTTTTGGGAAATAGAAATTTAAAGACTAAGACCTGGGATGTTTTGATGGTTATGTTTTGCTGGTGGTATGCATGTTTATGGCATGTTTTCTTTTATGTTCCATATTACGTATTATTACGTGACTTTATGTTATGTGTTATGATCGTGTACGTAAAGTATTATCATAAATGAAGCGTAAGATTAAAGATAATAAAAAGTGGAACATAACGAATGAATGAAATTCTTGTAATCAAAATTATAGAGGATCACAACTTATTGAGAAGTTGTTAACTCAACTGTGTGCGGTTTAGCTAACCCATGAGGATGCACAAAGGGGTCAATCTTGGTGATTGACCAATATGTACGAAACAGAACCATTGTCAATTGTCGCTTGCCCTAGTACTGGAGTCAGATTCGTGGACAATGTTAGGGGTCTATTTATAAACTTTGGCCCAGTACCAGCTTCGTGCACAATGTTTGGGGTATAGCATATGGCATTGGTTTAGATGAAAGTGAAAGATAATGATAAAAGTTCAAAATGTGCGATACGAACGAAACGAACGACGAGGAAAGAATATGATGAACGAACGAATATGTACGATAATGGAAGATAATAATGATATTATCTTGATGTATGTACAATGAATGACCATGTATGAAAAGTAAAGAAAAAGTTTTAAACGAATGGTATGTATTTTATTAATAAAACTAGAACTCACTTAGCAATGCTAACTTTATGCATTTTCAGTGGGCAGGAAACTTGTTGCTGAGGATGGTATGAGGGTGAAGCTACATGGCAAATAAAGACTCGCATCCATCTTATGCAGAAATAATATTTTTGTCTTGTAATGCAACTAAACATTATTTTGTAACTTTAACAATGATGTATTATTTGACAAAAGTAATTATTAATGCATGATGTGGTTTTTGTTAAATCATTCCGTTGCAATGTTTTTATTATTCTAATGAATCTTAATGTGTTTTAAATATTATGTGCGATGAATGTCCAACTATAAGCGTCCCAGGAACGGGGCCTTACAAGTTGGTATCAGAACCAAAGTTTAAGAGAATTGGGTAAATTATTTTCAAAACCTAAACTTAAACTGAGAATGGGACCGAATGGAGGGGTGCCAGCCCAAGTAGCTACGTGAAATCAGGTAATTTATTTTCTTAAATAATAACCGGTATTGTATGCACATGCTATATTAATTATGTGCCCTTAGTAGATTTGGATACTGATGTAGTTAGGATAGGGGATGCTTAGGGGATGAAGAGTAAAGTAAGTGGCTAATCACAACTGGTCGCTGCAATTAGAGACTTACTATACTTGACATAAACTGAGCTATTACCTTGAATGATCATGTTATTGTTTAAATCTTATAGTGTTTAGAGATGGCCGGTGGTAGATCATCAAAGGCCTCATGAAGTGGTGGACGTGGTGCTCGACCACGTGTCACAAGGAACAGGGCTAGGACTGCAGAAGCAGCACCTGAAGAGCCCGAGATTCATCACA